>JAPTMU010000418.1:8638-31525 GCA_028583405.1 Pogonophryne albipinna | reverse complement strand
AGTCTCTATCTGCTCCTCCTCTAGTCACAGCTGGTCTCTAGTCTCTATCTCCTCCTCTAGTCACAGCTGGTCTCTAGTCTCTATCTCCTCCTCTAGTCACAGCTGGTCTCTAGTCTCTATCTCTCCTCCTCTAGTCACAGCTGGTCTCTAGTCTCTATCTGCTCCTCCTCTAGTCACAGCTGGTCTCTAGTCTCTATCTACTCCTCTATCACAGCTGGTCTCTAGTCTCTATCTGCTCCTCCTCTAGTCACAGCTGGTCTCTAGTCTCTATCTGCTCCTCCTCTAGTCACAGCTGGTCTCTAGTCTCTATCTCCTCCTCTAATCACAGCTGGTCTCTAGTCTCTATCTCCTCCTCCTCTAGTCACAGCTGGTCTCTAGTCTCTATCTGCTCCTCCTCTAGTCAGCTGGTCTCTATCTCTATCTCCTCCTCTAGTCACAGCTGGTCTCTAGTCTCTATCTCCTCCTCCTCTAGTCACAGCTGGTCTCTAGTCTCTATCTGCTCCTCCTCTAGTCACAGCTGGTCTCTAGTCTCTATCTCCTCCTCTAGTCACAGCTGGTCTCTAGTCTCTATCTCCTCCTCTAGTCACAGCTGGTCTCTAGTCTCTATCTGCTCCTCCTCTAGTCACAGCTGGTCTCTAGTCTCTATCTGCTCCTCCTCTAGTCACAGCTGGTCTCTAGTCTCTATCTGCTCCTCTAGTCACAGCTGGTCTCTAGTCTCTATCTGCTCCTCCTCTAGTCACAGCTGGTCTCTAGTCTCTATCTGCTCCTCTAATCACAGCTGGTCTCTAGTCTCTATCTGCTCCTCTAATCACAGCTGGTCTCTAGTCTATATCTGCTCCTCCTCTAGTCACAGCTGGTCTCTAGTCTCTATCTGCTCCTCTAGTCACAGCTGGTCTCTAGTCTCTATCTCCTCCTCTAGTCACAGCTGGTCTCTAGTCTCTATCTGCTCCTCTAGTCACAGCTGGTCTCTAGTCTCTATCTCCTCCTCTAGTCACAGCTGGTCTCTAGTCTCTATCTGCTCCTCTAGTCACAGCTGGTCTCTAGTCTCTATCTCCTCCTCTAATCACAGCTGGTCTCTAGTCTCTATCTGCTCCTCCTCTAGTCACAGCTGGTCTCTAGTCTCTATCTCCTCCTCTAATCACAGCCAGTCTCTAGTCTCTATCTCCTCCTCTAGTCACAGCTGGTCTCTAGTCTCTATCTGCTCCTCCTCTAGTCACAGCTGGTCTCTAGTCTCTATCTGCTCCTCCTCTAGTCACAGCTGGTCTCTAGTCTCTATCTGCTCCTCTATTCACAGCTGGTCTCTAGTCTCTATCTGCTCCTCCTCTAGTCACAGCTGGTCTCTAGTCTCTATCTGCTCCTCCTCTAGTCACAGCTGGTCTCTAGTCTCTATCTGCTCCTCCTCTAGTCACAGCTGGTCTCTAGTCTCTATCTGCTCCTCCTCTAGTCACAGCTGGTCTCTAGTCTCTATCTGCTCCTCCTCTAGTCACAGCTGGTCTCTAGTCTCTATCTCCTCCTCTAATCACAGCTGGTCTCTAGTCTCTATCTGCTCCTCCTCTAATCACAGCTGGTCACTAGTCTCTATCTGCTCCTCCTCTAGTCACAGCTGGTCTCTAGTCTCTATCTGCTCCTCCTCTAGTCACAGCTGGTCTCTAGTCTCTATCTGCTCCTCCTCTTGTCACAGCTGGTCTCTAGTCTCTATCTGCTCCTCCTCTATTCACAGCTGGTCTCTGGTCTCTAGTCTCTATCTCCTCCTCCTCTAGTCACAGCTGGTCTCTAGTCTTTATCTGCTCCTCCTCTAGTCACAGCTGGTCTCTAGTCTCTATCTCCTCCTCTAGTCACAGCTGGTCTCTAGTCTCTATCTGCTCCTCTAGTCACAGCTGGTCTCTATCTGCTCCTCCTCTAATCACAGCTGGTCTCTAGTCTCTATCTGCTCCTCTAGTCACAGCTGGTCTCTAGTCTCTATCTGCTCCTCTAGTCAAAGCTGGTCTCTAGTCTCTATCTCCTCCTCTAGTCACAGCTGGTCTCTAGTCTCTATCTGCTCCTCTAATCACAGCTGGTCACTAGTCTCTATCTGCTCCTCCTCTAGTCACAGCTGGTCACTAGTCTCTATCTGCTCCTCCTCTAGTCACAGCTGGTCTCTAGTCTCTATCTCCTCCTCTAGTCACAGCTGGTCTCTAGTCTCTATCTGCTCCTCCTCTAGTCACAGCTGGTCTCTAGTCTCTATCTGCTCCTCTAGTCACAGCTGGTCTCTAGTCTCTATCTCCTCCTCTAATCACAGCTGGTCTCTAGTCTCTATCTGCTCCTCCTCTAGTCACAGCTGGTCTCTAATCTCCTCCTCTAGTCACAGCTGGTCTCTAGTCTCTATCTGCTCCTCTAGTCACAGCTGGTCTCTAGTCTCTATCTCTCCTCCTCTAGTCACAGCTGGTCTCTAGTCTCTATCTCCTCCTCTAGTCACAGCTGGTCTCTAGTCTCTATCTCCTCCTCTAGTCACAGCTGGTCTCTAGTTCTATCTGCTCCTCCTCTAGTCACAGCTGGTCTCTAGTCTCTATCTGCTCTCCTCTAGTCACAGCTGGTCTCTAGTCTCTATCTCCTCCTCTAGTCACAGCTGGTCTCTAGTCTCTATCTGCTCCTCCTCTAGTCACAGCTGGTCTCTAGTCTCTATCTGCTCTCCTCTCGTCACAGCTGGTCTCTAGTCTCTATCTCCTCCTCTAGTCACAGCTGGTCTCTAGTCTCTATCTGCTCCTCCTCTAGTCACAGCTGGTCTCTAGTCTCTATCTGCTCCTCCTCTAGTCACAGCTGGTCTCTAGTCTCTATCTCCTCCTCTAGTCACAGCTGGTCTCTAGTCTCTATCTCCTCCTCCTCTAGTCACAGCTGGTCTCTAGTCTCTATCTGCTCCTCCTCTAGTCACAGCTGGTCTCTAGTCTCTATCTCCTCCTCTAGTCACAGCTGGTCTCTAGTCTCTATCTCCTCCTCTAGTCACAGCTGGTCTCTAGTCTCTATCTGCTCCTCCTCTAGTCACAGCTGGTCTCTAGTCTCTATCTGCTCATCCTCTAGTCCACAGCTGGTCTCTAGTCTCTATCTCCTCCTCATAATCACAGCTTGTCCTCTAGTCTCTATCTCCTCCTCCTCTAGTCAACAGCTGGTCTCTAGTCTTCTATCTGCTCCTCCTCTAGTCACAGCTGGTTCTAGTCTCTATCTGCTCCTCTAGGTCACAGCTGGTGCTCTAAGTCTCTATCTCCTCCTCCTCTAGGTCACAGCTGGTCTCTAGTCTCTATCTCCTCCTCTAGTCACAGTCTGGTCCTCTAGTCTCCTATCGCTCCTCCTCTAGTCACAGCTGGTCCTCTTAGTCTCATATCTGCTCCTCCTCTAGTCACAAGCTGGTCTCTAGTCTCTATCTCCTCCTCTAATCACAGCTGGTCTCTAGTCTCTATCTCCTCCTCCTCTAGTCACAGCTGGTCTCTAGTCTCTATCTGCTCCTCCTCTAGTCACAGCTGGTCTCTAGTCTCTATCTGCTCCTCTAGTCACAGCTGGTCTCTAGTCTCTATCTCCTCCTCCTCTAGTCACAGCTGGTCTCTAGTCTCTATCTCCTCCTCTAGTCACAGCTGGTCTCTAGTCTCTATCTGCTCCTCCTCTAGTCACAGCTGGTCTCTAGTCTCTATCTGCTCCTCCTCTAGTCACAGCTGGTCTCTATCTCCTACCTAAATCACAGCTGTCTCTAGTCTCTATCTCCTCCTCCTCTAGTCACAGCTGGTCTCTAGTCTCCTATCTGCTCCTCCTCTAGTCCACAGCTGGTCTATAGTCTCTATCTGCTACTCTAGTCACAGCTGGTCTCTAGTCTCTATCTCCTCCTCCTCTAGTCACAGATGGTCTCTAGTCCTCATCTCCTCCTCTAGGTCACAGCTGGTCTCTAGTCTCTATCTCCTCCTCTAGTCACAGCTGGTCTCTATTCTCTATACTCCTCCTCTAATCACAGCTGGTCTCTAGTCTCTATCTCCTCCTCCTCCTCCCTCCTCCATCCCCCTCCCCCTCCTCCTCCTCCTCTAATCACAGCTGGTCTCTAGTCTCTATCTGCTCCTCCTCTAGTCACAGCTGGTCTCTAGTCTCTATCTGCTCCTCTAGTCACAGCTGGTCTCTAGTCTCTATCTCCTCCTCCTCTAGTCACAGCTGGTCTCTAGTCTCTATCTGCTCCTCTAGTCACAGCTGGTCTCTAGTCTCTATCTCCTCCTCCTCTAGTCACAGCTGGTCTCTAGTCTCTATCTCCTCCTCTAGTCACAGCTGGTCTCTAGTCTCTATCTGCTCCTCCTCTAGTCACAGCTGGTCTCTAGTCTCTATCTGCTCCTCCTCTAGTCACAGCTGGTCTCTAGTCTCTATCTGCTCCTCTAGTCACAGCTGGTCTCTAGTCTCTATCTCCTCCTCCTCTAGTCACAGCTGGTCTCTAGTCTCTATCTCCTCCTCTAGTCACAGCTGGTCTCTAGTCTCTATCTGCTCCTCCTCTAGTCACAGCTGGTCTCTAGTCTCTATCTGCTCCTCCTCTAGTCACAGCTGGTCTCTAGTCTCTATCTCCTCCTCTAATCACAGCTGGTCTCTAGTCTCTATCTCTCCTCCTCTAGTCACAGCTGGTCTCTAGTCTCTATCTGCTCCTCCTCTAGTCACAGCTGGTCTCTAGTCTCTATCTGCCTCCTCTAGTCACAGCTGGTCTCTAGTCTCTATCTCCTCCTCCTCTAGTCACAGCTGGTCTCTAGTCTCTATCTCCTCCTCCTCTAGTCACAGCTGGTCTCTAGTCTCTATCTGCTCCTCCTCTAGTCACAGCTGGTCTCTAGTCTCTATCTGCTCCTCTAGTCACAGCTGGTCTCTAGTCTCTATCTCCTCCTCCTCTAGTCACAGCTGGTCTCTAGGTCTCTATCTCCTCCTCTAGTCCAGCTGGTCTCTAGTCTCTATCTCCTCCTCTAGTCACAGCTGGTCTCTAGTCTCTATCTCCTCCTCTAGTCACAGCTGGTCTCTAGTCTCTATCTGCTCCTCCTCTAGTCACAGCTGGTCTCTAGTCTCTATCTGCTCCTCTAGTCACAGCTGGTCTCTAGTCTCTATCTCCTCCTCCTCTAGTCACAGCTGGTCTCTAGTCTCTATCTCCTCCTCTAGTCACAGCTGGTCTCTAGTCTCTATCTCCTCCTCTAGTCACAGCTGGTCTCTAGTCTCTATCTCCTCCTCTAATCACAGCTGGTCTCTAGTCTCTATCTCCTCCTCCTCCTCCTCCTCCTCCCCCTCCCCCTCCTCCTCTTCCTCTAATCACAGCTGGTCTCTAGTCTCTATCTCCTCCCCCTCCTCCTCCTCCTCCTCCCCCTCCCCCTCCTCCTCCTCCTCCCCCTCCTCCTCCTCCTCTTCCTCCTCCCCCTCCCCTTCCTCCCCCTCCTCCTCCTCCTCCTCCTCCCCCTCCTCCTCCTCTCTTACCCAGGCCAGCAGCAGCAGGTCTCCCCTCAGAGCTCCACAGAATCCCACCATGGCGATGATGACGAGGAAGCAGCAAACAGAGAGGAGGACGGGATGAAGAGGAGACGAGTAGGAGAGGAGAGCTGCCTCCTCCAGCCTACACACACACACACACACACACACACACACACACACACACACACACACACACACACACACACACACACACACACACACACACACACACACACACACACACACACACACACACACACAGTACAGATGTTTCTCTTATTAAGGATTCAACTCTGCAGAGACCTAGCTATTTACAGTGTGTGTGTGTGTGTGTGTGTGTGTGTGTGTGTGTGTGTGTGTGTGTGTGTGTGTGTGTGTGTGTGTGTGTGTGTGTGTGTGTGTGTGTGTGTGTGTGTGTGTGTGTGTGTGTGTGTGTGTGTGTGTGTGTGTGTGTGTGTGTGTGTGTGTGTGTGTGTGTGTGTGTGTGTGTGTGTGTGTGTGTGACCTGGTGTGGGCTGTCAGGGTCAGGACGGAGTTCAGGGGGTCTCTTATCCACGCAGCCACTCCCAGCACACATGCTGACATCAGCTGCACACACACACACACACACACACACACACACACACACACACACACACACACACACACACACAGATCAGTTTCTGCTGCCTGTAAATAACCCTCAGAATGTGAGGCTCGCTCTGTGGCCTACTTTCCTTTAACTCAGTTTATCTTAACATATATCATATAACGTTTTTTACAAAACAAACAGTACACATAAGTAAATAAACATGATAAATAAAAACAGGAAATGGGTAAATAGTGTGAGGACTGAAAGCATCACCGTGGGAACGGTCAGTGAAAACACATTATGTTTAGCACTTATAATGAAGCACTATGACCTTTAACCTTCCAGAGGCGTGAAGCCTAAACCAACATGTGTTTCCCATGAGAACAACATGATAGCTGTAACACACAGGTTAATCACGTGATCATTAATAATATCATCCTCACCCAGAAGAGCAGGTTGAGCGCGTACAGGAGCACGCGCGCACACCTCACCGCGTCCCGCCGAGCCATCTGCTCACGTGGACCACCATCACCCCCCAAACACACCTGGAAACACACCTGTCCCCTCCTGTTCTCGGAGGAGCTCGGGTTTTTCCAGGGACTGTTCCAGAACAACAGGTGGAGAGTTAGAGTCGGAGTTAGAGACTAATAATCCAGAACCCTCAGTCAGAGTTCATGCGGGAACACATCAAACAACACTACAAAGGGTCAAGAAGTTCCAGCAGATCGTCCATAAACTCCCCCAAAGTGCACGTGCAACCGCAGTCCTGACCCTCCTCGCGCGTCTCGGGTCTGCCTGTCTGAGGGGGGGCATCCTCCTCCTCCTCCTCCTCCTCCTCCTTCTTCTTCTTCTTCTTCTACTACTTCTTCACTAATTAAATGCGTACAGCAGCAGCAGACCCCACAGAGGAATGTGTCCGCCTCCAGGGTCGGCTGTGTCTGTGTGTGTACGCGTGTGTGTGTGTGTGAGAGAGAGAGTATAGTGTTGTGGGGAAGAAGACACACACATCATACATGCCTCTGGTGGCAGGAACACACGCACACACACATGGAAATGTTCAAAAGTATGTGGAAAGTTTCTTAGCAACGACTTAGTGTCCACACATACTAATTAATACATGTTTATTCTTATATTCTTATTATTTTTTCCGGTTATGTTCCATACTATCTGTGTTTCTGTCTCATTATGTTGCTTCTCTGACACTTGCATGTCTCTATGAATCATTCTGATTCTGAAAAACACATGTAACCGTATTAAACTCCAACTCCCATGAGCCACCTGTCCTCAGAACGTAAAAGAACGTCTTTGCGTAGGTTTCAACCAATGAGAACACGGGCAGCCGGTGACGTCACGTCTCTGACCTGGTATTGTTTTCTCAGACAGACAGTGACGGCGCCATATTGGAGAAAAACAACCCGTTCGTTAAAACGAGAAAACCTTCTAACCGCCGCCATGTTGTACCTCGAGGATTACCTGGAGAGTGAGTGCGGGGTTATAACTCATCATTCCCGGGGTTAGAAGCGGGTTTTAGGCTTTAAATCGGTGTTATATCCCGCTCCGTTAGCCGTTAGCTTAGCGTGCTAACTGTTAGCCTAGCATCTATTGTGTCTTTTTTTTTATCTTCATGCGTCATCATTTCCCCGTCAACGAGATTTAGTCAATCTGCACGGGATTTTGCTTTCCTATGAACCCACCGTATCTGAGTTTATCTGTTTAGCTTCTGTTTGTTTGGACTTATTATTATTGTTATTATTATTATTATTCATCTTGTTTATTTTGAGACTTCCGGCCCCTTAGTGCTTCCGGTTTTATTTTGAAATGTACTTTCTCTTTGTGTCTTGTTCTACTTTCTCTCTTCTGTTGACACACACAGTTATACACACACAGTGATGATAGTGACACAAGTATTTGTTGTTTATTTGTATGAATTTGTTGTTTATTTGTTCTGTCTTGTGTGTTTTTTTGTTCATTTATTTATATTTATTCAGTGTGTGTGAGACAGGATATCAGTGTGTGTATTATTAGAGATCTGCTGCTGTGCTCTGATTGGCCGTTTTCTCACACTATACTTACATAATTAATTATTTACAGTGAGATATTTTACATGCTAACTGTTCTACTGTCTTACACTCTCACACACACACACACACACACACTCACACACACACACATAGTGAGATACACTTCATGCTAACTCTCTCCTCAGTGATCGAGCAGCTACACACACACACACAGTAATAACTCTCTCTCTCTCCTCAGTGATCGAGCAGCTCCCCATCGACCTGAGGGACCGCTTCACAGAGATGAGGGAGATGGACCTGCAGGTTCAGAGTGAGTACCTGATGCAGAGGAGCCGGGGGAAACACCGGGGGGGAGCACTGAGGCGTCTACACCTGTAGCGGCAACGCCTGTAGGGTCAACACCTGTAGCGTCTACACCTGTAGCGTCTGCACCTGTAGCGTCTGCACCTGTAGCGTCAGCACCTGTAGGGTCAGCACCTGTAGCGTCTGCACCTGTAGCGTCTGCACCTGTAGCGTCTGCACCTGTAGGGTCAGCACCTGTAGGGTCAGCACCTGTAGGGTCAGCACCTGTAGGGTCAGCACCTGTAGGGTCAGCACCTGTAGCGTCTGCACCTGTAGCGTCTGCACCTGTAGGGTCAGCACCTGTAGCGTCTACACCTGTAGCGTCTGCACCTGTAGCGTCTGCACCTGTAGGGTCAGCACCTGTAGCGTCTACACCTGTAGCGTCTGCACCTGTAGCGTCTGCACCTGTAGCGTCTGCACCTGTAGGGTCAGCACCTGTAGCGTCTACACCTGTAGCGTCTGCACCTGTAGGGTCAGCACCTGTAGGGTCAGCACCTGTAGGGTCAGCACCTGTAGCGTCTGCACCTGTAGCGTCTGCACCTGTAGCGTCTGCACCTGTAGGGTCAGCACCTGTAGGGTCAGCACCTGTAGCGTCTGCACCTGTAGCGTCTGCACCTGTAGCGGCTAAATAACACAGAACATTCAGACTGGGCAGCAGAAAGTGAACCTTATGAAGGAATAATGTTCGGTGTCCAGGCAGGAATCTCCTCTGTGCTTTCATCACAGCAATGAACACGGTTTCTTCTCCTGGTGTATCTGGAGCTCCTCTCCCACCACCTGCCTCCATTACACACACACACACACGCCCAGGCTCTGTTCCAGCGTGAGAGCGTCTCTGTTCCTCACTGATATTATATTGTATTGATCCCTCCAGACGCCACGGACCAGCTGGAGCAGAAAGTCATCGAGTTCTTCGTCAACGCCAAGAAGAACAAACCGGAGTGGAGAGAGGAGCAGATGGAGGTCATCAAGAAGGTCAGAGACCCGCCTCACACACATACACCTTCAAAAGGATTTAAACACGCCTCACACACACACCTTAGACCCGCCTCACACACACACCTTCAAAAGGATTTAAACATGCCTCACACACACACACACCTTCAAAAGGATTTAAACATGCCTCACACACACACACCTTCAAAAGGATGTAAACACGCCTCACACACACACCTTAAACCCGCCTCACACACACACCTTCAAAAGGATTTAAACATGCCTCACACACACATCTTAGACCCGCCTCACACACACCTTAAACCCGCCTCGCACCTAAAACCCGCCTCACACACACTTTAGACCCGCCTCACACACACCTTAAACCCGCCTCACACCTAAGACCCGCTCACACACACACCTTAAACCCGCCTCACACACACCTTAAACCCGCCTCACACCTTAAACCCGCCTCACACCTAAGACCCGCCTCACACACACCTTAAACCCGCCTCACACCTTAAACCCGCCTCACACACACCTTAAACCCGCCTCACACCTTAAACCCGCCTCACACCTTAGACCCGCCTCCCACACACCTTAGACCCGCCTCACACACACCTTAGACCCGCCTCACACACACCTTAAACCCGCCTCACACACACTCCTCCTCTATCCTAACCCCGCCCTACAGATGAACCTGCAGCAGCTGCTCACACATAGTTCAGATCTTTATTCCAATGTGTTTCAGGATTATTACAAAGCTCTGGAGGACGCAGACGAGAAGGTGCAGCTGGCCAATCAGATCTATGATCTGGTGAGTGGAGAAACTCTTCAGTAATAATGTATTTAGTCTCAGGGAGAGAAGCTCTTTCTGTGTTTATCCAGGGGGTCCGCGGGGTCTTCAAAAGTATTCAAAAGTATTAAACAGCATTTTCCAAGGTATCACATTTTGTATCTTGTTTTCAATACGTATATGAATGGTCCAAAGAGGTTGTCTTCTACAGTCAGCCTGAATGTAGTCATGGCGTAGGTGTGTAGTGTGATTCTGTGTAGTTTATTGATGGCATCCCGTTGGACGTCATCTGAACAGGACATCGCACGCTCACTGCTTGGTCGCTCGCGAAGGTCCGTTTACGCCGGTTGTTGAACAACATCGTTATGGGGAAATGCAAGTCTGCGTCCAAATGGTTGGAAGATCAGGAGGAAGGACATCAGTACTGTATATTAGTGGTGCATATTAGTGATATTAGGAATTATGACGTCATCCCGATAAAAGTATTAATAGCCCCGATAATATAAAAGATCCTGCGGTGTGGGTGGATTGGGATGAGGGGCGCTTGTTTTTCACTCGGCTCCTCCCGTTTTGCCAGTACTGTGGTATTAGTGGTTTAGGAAGAGGGGAGTTCTTCTCAAATCCAGCGCTCCCTAACTCACGCCTGGCTGTGACGTAAATGGTGTGCGGCCGTGAAGCCAGGACAGTAAACAAACATGTCGTCGGTAGTATGGGACTATTTCAAAGTTTCAGAGTTAGATAGTTCGCTTGCTATTTGTATTCAAATGCAGAAGTTCCACGAGGAGGGAACAAGGCAACGAGCTATAATACTTCCAACCTGATTAGTCACCTGAAACATCGCCATCGCTACGATGGTGTGTTCAAAGCGTACGAAGACGCCTGCGCTGCTAAACTAGCGGCGAATCCAAAGCCAGCTGCAAAGGCACCGGGGCTTTTACCTATCGACGAGGCTTTTGGGAAAAGCCAAGAACTTTATTTGGGAAAATAAATATGGTCACTTTGAAGAGTCCAAACTGTTCTTGGCTTTGTTTTGTTCATAGTAGTAATGCTCATGTCATTTGCTCACTACTAGTCTCTTTTTTACCACCAGTCAATCGAAATCTGTCCCTGATGATGCAGTATGTGTTGTTGCCTGCAGCCTCCAGCAGAGGGCAGTCTAACCCTTCGTCCCTCTGTTTGTCCTGACTCATCTCTGTTCATCTTGTTCTTAAATCGGGTTCATCTGAGTTTATGATGTGATCCTCCGCCCAGGTGGACCGGCACCTGCGTAAACTGGACCAGGAGCTGGCCAAGTTCAAGATGGAGCTGGAGGCGGACAACGCGGGCATCACGGAGATCCTGGAGAGACGTCAGTGTACCTCCAGATAGATTTATATCACGTTATATCTCCTCATGTGTAACGTCCTGTGGTCTCTGTGCAGGGTCTCTGGAGATGGACAGCCCGTCTCAGCCCGTCAACAACCACCACGCCCACTCACACACCGCCACAGAGAGTGAGTCTCTAACTCTGTATTACAGGGGTCAGCTGTAGGGCCATGGGGGGGGGGTAATGTCCTGAGAGCAATCTAAATATCTCTCATTAAGGGGTTTTACCTCTCCTTTATTACCCCACTTTAAACCAAAGGCCACGACGCTGTTTCTTAAAATGAACCCTTTCATTTCAGAGAGTTTTCACGATACTTCCACTTTAATCTAAAAATAATAATGTTTTTCCTCGTCAACATGTGATATTTATTCACTTAAATCTCAGAGTGTGTGTGTGTGTGTGTGTGTGTGTGTGTGTGTGTGTGTGTGTGTGTGTGTGTGTGTGTGTGTGTGTGTGTGTGTGTGTGTGTGTGTGTGTGTGTGTGTGTGTGTGTGTGTGTGTGTGTGTGTGTGTGTGTGTGTGTGTGTGTGTGTGTGTGTGTGTGTGTGTGTGTGTGTGTGTGTGTGTGTGTGTGTGTGTGTGTGTGTGTGTGTGTGTGTGTGTGTGTGTGTGTGTGTGTGTGTGTGTGTGTGTGTGTGTGTGTGTTGCAGAGAGGAAGCACAGCGCCCCGGCTCATCACACCACAGAACACGTTCCAGAGAAGAAGTTCAAGTCTGAGGCTCTGCTGTCCACGCTGACCTGCGACGCCTCCAAGGAGAACACTCCAGGTACACACACACCTCCTCCAGGTAACACACACACCTCCACCAGGTACACACACACATTTACTCTCACCACACACACACTAAACCACACACTCGCCAGTTGTACACCTCAGTGTAGTGTGCTCCTGTGTGTAGTGTGTGTTGTGCTGTAACCTCTAACAGGTGTTCTCTCGGTGTCCCCCTCAGGTTGCCGTAGCAACATCACCTCCGGCTCCACCCCCAGCAGCAGTGTGTACAGTGTGACCCCCCCCCAGCCGCTCTACAGCTCTCTGCCTGCAGGACCTGGAGCTGTGGGGGCCATCAGCCTCGCTGCTGCCCAGGCCGTGCAGGCCACCGCTCAGGTAACACTCACCTGTATAGATAGGTAACACTCACCTGTATAGATACACAGGTAACACTCACCTGTATAGATACACAGGTAACACTCACCTGTATAGATACACAGGTAACACTCACCTGTATAGATACACAGGTAACACTCACCTGTATAGATAGGTAACACTCACCTGTATAGATACACAGGTAACACTCACCTGTATAGATACACAGGTAACACTCACCTGTATAGATACACGGGTAACACTCACCTGTATAGATACACGGGTAACACTCACCTGTATAGATACACGGGTAACACTCACCTGTATAGATACACAGGTAACACTCACCTGTATAGATACACGGGTAACACTCACCTGTATAGATACACGGGTAACACTCACCTGTATAGATACACAGGTAACACTCACCTGTATAGATACACAGGTAACACTCACCTGTATAGATACACAGGTAACACTCACCTGTATAGATACACGGGTAACACTCACCTGTATAGATACACGGGTAACACTCACCTGTATAGATACACGGGTAACACTCACCTGTATAGATACACGGGTAACACTCACCTGTATAGATACACGGGTAACACTCACCTGTATAGATACACGGGTAACACTCACCTGTATAGATACACGGGTAACACTCACCTGTATAGATACACGGGTAACACTCACCTGTATAGATACACGGGTAACACTCACCTGTATAGATACACGGGTAACACTCACCTGTATAGATACACGGGTAACACTCACCTGTATAGATACACGGGTAACACTCACCTGTACACACAGGTAACACTCACCTGTATAGATACACGGGTAACACTCACCTGTATAGATACACGGGTAACACTCACCTGTACACACAGGTAACACTCACCTGTATAGATACACGGGTAACACTCACCTGTACACACAGGTAACACTCACCTGTATAGATACACGGGTAACACTCACCTGTATAGATAGATACACGGGTAACACTCACCTGTATAGATACACGGGTAACACTCACCTGTATAGATACACGGGTAACACTCACCTGTATAGATGGATACACGGGTAACACTCACCTGTATAGATACACGGGTAACACTCACCTGTATAGATACACGGGTAACACTCACCTGTATAGATACACGGGTAACACTCACCTGTATAGATACACGGGTAACACTCACCTGTATAGATACACAGGTAACACTCACCTGTATAGATAGATACACGGGTAACACTCACCTGTATAGATACACGGGTAACACTCACCTGTATAGATACACAGGTAACACTCACCTGTATAGATAGATACACGGGTAACACTCACCTGTATAGATACACGGGTAACACTCACCTGTACACACAGGTAACACTCACCTGTATAGATACACGGGTAACACTCACCTGTACACACAGGTAACACTCACCTGTATAGATACACGGGTAACACTCACCTGTACAGATACACAGGTAACACTCACCTGTATAGATATGTGCTATCATGCTAAGCTAACATGCTCCTATATGCTATAATGCTAAGCTAACATGCTCCTATATGCTATCATGCTAAGCTAACGTGTCCCCCCAGATGAAGGATGGGCGCAGGACGTCGTCGTTGAAGGCGAGCTACGAGGCGATCAAGAACACAGACTTCCAGCTGAGCCGAGAGTTCTCTCTGAGCCGAGAGAACCCTGGGTTCTCCTCCTCAGCGCTCGCTAGCACGCTCACCAGCACCCTCACTCCCTCACCTGCCGCTGACTCCAGGGGGCGCAAGTCCAAGTGAGGAACACACCTGTACACACACACCTGTACACACACACCTGTACACACCTGTACACACACACACACACACAGAGACACAGAGACACACACACACAGAGACACACACACACACCTGTACACAGAGACACACACACACCTGTACACAGAGACACACACACACCTGTACACAGAGACACACACACACACCTGTACACAGAGACACACACACACACCTGTACACAGACACACACACACACACCTGTACACAGAGACACACACACACACCTGTACACAGAGACACACACACACACCTGTACACAGAGACACACACCTGTACACAGAGACACACACACACACCTGTACACAGAGACACACACACACCTGTACACAGAGACACACACACACCTGTATACAGAGAGACACACACACCTGTACACAGAGAGACACACACACAGACACACACACCTGTACACAGAGAGACACACACACCTGTACACAGAGAGACACACACACCTGTACACAGAGAGACACACACACCTATACACAGAGACACACACACACCTGTACACAGAGACACACACACACCTGTATACAGAGAGACACACACACCTGTACACAGAGAGACACACACACCTGGACACAGAGAGACACACACACCTGTACACAGAGACACACACACACCTGTACACAGAGACACACACACACCTGTACACAGAGAGACACACACACCTGTACACAGAGAGACACACACACCTATACACAGAGACACACACACACCTGTTCACAGAGAAACACACACCTGTACACAGAGAGACACACACACACCTGTACACAGAGACACACACACACCTGTACACAGAGAGACACACACACCTATACACAGAGAGACACACACACCTGTACACAGAGAAACACACACCTGTACACAGAGAGAGACACACACACACCTGTACACAGAGAGACACACACACCTGTACACAGAGAGAGACACACACACACCTGTACACAGAGAGACACACACACCTGTACACAGAGAGACACACACACACCTGTACACAGAGACACACACACACCTGTTCACAGAGAAACACACACCTGTACACAGAGAGACACACACACCTATACACAGAGAGACACACACACCTGTACACAGAGAAACACACACCTGTACACAGAGAGAGACACACACACACCTGTACACAGAGAGACACACACACCTGTACACAGAGAGACACACACACACCTGTTCACAGAGAAACACACACCTGTACACAGAGACACACACACCTATACACAGAGAGACACACACACCTGTTCACAGAGAAACACACACCTGTACACAGAGAGAGACACACACACACCTGTACACAGAGAGACACACACACCTGTACACACCAGAGTTCCCGTTGCCGGTAATTACCGGACTATGACCGGTAAAATATGCTGAAGACCGGCAACTCTCAATCTCTCCGGTCAAAATAATTTCCCTTTGGCGCCGCATCAGTATGTGACGGACAAGAAGAGTCCGTTCTAATGTCCATCACTTCCGGCCCGTCCACACGGCGGCGCGTCTGAAGCTCGACCAACAGCCAATCACATCTCCCGCCCCGGACACACAAGCAGCGGTTTGATTGGCTAGAGCTTGTACTGCCATATGATTCGATTGGCTGACGCTTCCGTCGAAGCTTCAAAAGTAGAACATTGCTCTACTTTTGAAGCGAGCAACGCTTCGCTCCCACAATGCAGTTCGGCGAAGCGTGACGTCACCCCATTCAAAGTGAATGGGCAGAAGCGTTGAAGCGTCAACGCACGCCGCCGTGTGGACGGGCCGTTAATGTGTAGAGAGAGATGTCCTGGATGGGTTGATTGTGCGTCGATCTGTTGGTAATGCCTCGGGGTTCCGGTGGGCATGTAAACAAATGCATAATGCTGCGCTATACTTTGCGGCCTCACCCGGTTGCATAGCAACGCTCATTGCTTAGGTGTCTTTTAATAAGCAGGTCGTCCTATCATTAGCTAGAACCAGCTGGATCTGATCGATATGGACATAAACGCGAGTGAAGTCTAATCTGACGGGAGAGAGAGCGCTCCGTTTATTATTCCCGTGTTATTGTAAGTTACTGTTCACTTTACAATAATGTAGTTAATCTGCTATAATTAGTTTGTTTAATATCGAATCATATCAATTAGTTTTAAAGCTCAATAAATAACAAAGAAGACCTTTGACCGGCACTTTTCTCATTTTGCCTGGAAGATTTAAACTTTAACGGACATGTTGAAAATTCTAGCGGAAACTCTGGTACACACACACACACTTGTACACACACACAACTGTACACACACACTTGTACACACACACTTGTACACACACACTTGTACACACACACCTGTACACACACACCTGTACAACTGCCACAGCTCCACCACTGTTATATTAACTCCTCCTCTTTCCCCCAGAAGCAGCATCAAGTCGTCCAATCACCAGTCGTCTTCCTCCTCCTCTTCCTCCTCGCTCTCCTCCTGCTCCTCTTCCTCGGCGCTGGCTCAGGAACTTTCCCAGCATGCATCAGCGCTGCCGGAGGCCGAGGCCAACAGCCAGGTGGACTGGACCTACGACCCCAACGAGCCCCGATACTGCATCTGCAACCAGGTAAACAACAACATTTAGATTCATTACAAGTCTCGATACTGCATCTGCAACCAGGTAAACAACAACATTTAGATTCATTACGAGTCTCGATACTGCATCTGCAACCAGGTAAACAACAACATTTAGATTCATTACGAGTCTCGATACTGCATCTGCAACCAGGTAAACAACAACATTTAGATTCATTACGAGTCTCGATACTGCATCTGCAACCAGGTAAACAACAACATTTATTACGAGCCTCGACTCTGGTCCTGGAGTAATCTGCGGCCGCGAGCTGTTATGTGCCATCATGACGCGCATGGTATTATCTTTTAATATATTATAATGAAGCGCGAGCTGTGTGCTCGAGTCCTCCTGTCTGTCGGCTGAACTCTGCTGCTCCGCCATGAGGGTCTAGCTTCAGCAGCTACATTACCTACGGTCCGGAGTCACTGTGGCACAGACTGGACCACTGGTGAACAGCTGTTAGAACAGTTCAGCTGGTGAACAGCTGTTAGAACAGTTCAGCTGGTGAACAGCTGTTAGAACAGTTCAGCTGGTGAACAGCTGTTAGAACAGTTCAGCTGGTGAACAGCTGTTAGAACAGTTCAGCTGGTGAACAGCTGTTAGAACAGTTCAGCTGGTGAACAGCTGTTAGAACAGTTCAGCTGGTGAACAGCTGTTAGAACAGTTCAGCTGGTGAACAGCTGTTAGAACAGTTCAGCTGGTGAACAGCTGTTAGAACAGCTCAGCTGGTGAACAGCTGTTAGAACAGCTCAGCTGGTGAACAGCTGTTAGAACAGTTAAGCTGTTAGAACAGTTCAGCTGGTGAACAGCTGTTAGAACAGTTCAGCTGGTGAACAGCTGTTAGAACAGTTCAGCTGGTGAACAGCTGTTAGAACAGTTCAGCTGGTGAACAGCTGTTAGAACAGCTCAGCTGTTAGAACAGCTCAGCTGGTGAACAGCTGTTAGAACAGCTCAGCTGGTGAACAGCTGTTAGAACAGCTCAGCTGGTGAACAGCTGTTAGAACAGTTCAGCTGGTGAACAGCTGTTAGAACAGTTCAGCTGGTGAACAGCTGTTAGAACAGTTCAGCTGGTGAACAGCTGTTAGAACAGTTCAGCTGGTGAACAGCTGTTAGAACAGTTCAGCTGGTGAACAGCTGTTTAGAAACAGCTCAGCTGGTGAACAGCTGTTAGAACAGCTCAGCTGGTGAACAGCTGTTAGAACAGCTCAGCTGGTGAACAGCTGTTAGAACAGTTCAGCTGGTGAACAGCTGTTAGAACAGTTCAGCTGGTGAACAGCTGTTAGAACAGTTCAGCTGGTGAACAGCTGTTAGAACAGTTCAGCTGGTGAACAGCTGTTAGAACAGTTCAGCTGGTGAACAGCTGTTAGAACAGCTCAGCTGGTGAACAGCTGTTAGAACAGTTCAGCTGGTGAACAGCTGTTAGAAACAGTTCAGCTGGTGAACAGCTGTTAGAACAGCTCAGCTGGTGAACAGCTGTTAGAACAGTTCAGCTGGTGAACAGCTGTTAGAACAGCTCAGCTGGTGAACAGCTGTTAGAACAGTTCAGCTGGTGAACAGCTGTTAGAACAGCTCAGCTGGTGAACAGCTGTTAGAACAGTTCAGCTGGTGAACAGCTGTTAGAACAGTTCAGCTGGTGAACAGCTGTTAGAACAGCTCAGCTGGTGAACAGCTGTTAGAACAGTTCAGCTGGTGAACAGCTGTTAGAACAGTTTCAGCTGGTGAACAGCTGTTAGAACAGACTCAGCTGGTGAACAGCTGTTAGAACAGTTCAGCTGGTGAACAGCTGTTAGAACAGCTCAGCTGGTGAACAGCTGTTAGAACAGTTCAGCTGGTGAACAGCTGTTAGAACAGCTCAGCTGGTGAACAGCTGTTAGAACAGCTCAGCTGGTGAACAGCTGTTAGAACAGCTCAGCTGGTGAACAGCTGTTAGAACAGCTCAGCTGGTGAACAGCTGTTAGAACAGTTCAGCTGGTGAACAGCTGTTAGAACAGTTCAGCTGGTGAACAGCTGTTAGAACAGCTCAGCTGGTGAACAGCTGTTAGAACAGTTCAGCTGGTGAACAGCTGTTAGAACAGCTCAGCTGGTGAACAGCTGTTAGAACAGCTCAGCTGGTGAACAGCTGTTAGAACAGTTCAGCTGGTGAACAGCTGTTAGAACAGTTCAGCTGGTGAACAGCTGTTAGAACAGCTCAGCTGGTGAACAGCTGTTAGAACAGTTCAGCTGGTGAACAGCTGTTAGAACAGTTCAGCTGGTGAACAGCTGTTAGAACAGCTCAGCTGGTGAACAGCTGTTAGAACAGCTCAGCTGGTGAACAGCTGTTAGAACAGTTCAGCTGGTGAACAGCTGTTAGAACAGTTCAGCTGGTGAACAGCTGTTAGAACAGTTTCAGCTGGTGAACAGCTGTTAGAACAGTTCAGCTGGTGAACAGCTGTTAGAACAGCTCAGCTGGTGAACAGCTGTTAGAACAGCTCAGCTGGTGAACAGCTGTTAGAACAGTTCAGCTGGTGAACAGCTGTTAGAACAGTTCAGCTGGTGAACAGCTGTTAGAACAGCTCAGCTGGTGAACAGCTGTTAGAACAGTTCAGCTGGTGAACAGCTGTTAGAACAGTTCAGCTGGTGAACAGCTGTTAGAACAGCTCAGCTGGTGAACAGCTGTTAGAACAGCTCAGCTGGTGAACAGCTGTTAGAACAGTTCAGCTGGTGAACAGCTGTTAGAACAGTTCAGCTGGTGAACAGCTGTTAGAACAGTTCAGCTGGTGAACAGCTGTTAGAACAGTTCAGCTGGTGAACAGCTGTTAGAACAGCTCAGCTGGTGAACAGCTGTTAGAACAGTTCAGCTGGTGAACAGCTGTTAGAACAGCTCAGCTGGTGAACAGCTTGATGTGAACTGAAGCGTTTTTCTGTCTCAATATTATTCAAGGAATGGTTGAGCTAGCTAGCTAGCATACATTGTCACTATCGGCTAACGTTAGCTTTAGCCTTCCATTTCTGATAGTGTTTTTCATAGGCTATAAACTGAGGTGGTATAGATCTTGTACTTGAGTAAAAGTAGAAGTACTCAGATCTTGTACTTGAGTGAAAGTAGAAGTACTCAGATCTTGTACTTGAGTGAAAGTAGAAGTACTCAGGTCTTGTACTTGAGTGAAAGTAGAAGTACTCAGATCTTGTACTTGAGTGAAAGTAGAAGTACTCAGGTCTTGTACTTGAGTGAAAGTAGAAGTACTCAGATCTTGTTCTTGAGTGAAAGAAGAAGTACTCAGATCTTGTACTTGAGTAAAAGTAGAAGTACTCAGATCTTGTACTTGAGTAAAAGTAGAAGTACTCAGATCTTGTACTTGAGTGAAAGTAGAAGTACTCAGATCTTGTACTTGAGTGAAAGTAGAAGTACTCAGGTCTTGTACTTGAGTGAAAGTAGAAGTACTCAGATCTTGTTCTTGAGTGAAAGTAGAAGTACTCAGATCTTGTACTTGAGTGAAAGTAGAAGTACTCAGATCTTGTACTTGAGTGAAAGTAGAAGTACTCAGATCTTGTACTTGAGTGAAAGTAGAAGTACTCAGATCTTGTACTTGAGTGAAAGTAGAAGTACTCAGATCTTGTTCTTGAGTGAAAGTAGAAGTACTCAGATCTTGTTCTTGAGTGAAAGTAGAAGTACTCAGATCTTGTACTTGAGTGAAAGTAGAAGTACTCAGATCTTGTTCTTGAGTGAAAGTAGAAGTACTCAGATCTTGTACTTGAGTGAAAGTAGAAGTACTCAGATCTTGTTCTTGAGTGACAGTAGAAGTACTCAGATCTTGTACTTGAGTGAAAGTAGAAGTACTCAGATCTTGTACTTGAGTGAAAGTAGAAGTACTCAGATCTTGTACTTGAGTGAAAGTAGAAGTACTCAGATCTTGTACTTGAGTGAAAGTAGAAGTACTCAGATCTTGTTCTTGAGTGAAAGTAGAAGTACTCAGATCTTGTTCTTGATTGAAAGTAGAAGTACTCAGATCTTGTACTTGATTGAAAGTAGAAGTACTCAGATCTGGTACTTGATTGAAAGTAGAAGTACTCAGATCTTGTACTTGAGTAAAAGTAGAAGTACTCAGGTCTGGTACTTTAGTAAAAGTAGAAGTACTCAGATCTTGTACTTGAGTAAAAGTAGAAGTACTCAGATCTGGTACTTGATTGAAAGTAGAAGTACTCAGGTCTGGTACTTTAGCAAAAGTAGAAGTACTCCGATCTTGTACTTGAGTAAAAGTAGAAGTACTCAGATCTTGTTCTTGAGTGAAAGTAGAAGTACTCAGGTCTTGTTCTTGAGTGAAAGAAGAAGTACTCAGGTCTTGTTCTTGAGTGAAAGAAGTACTACTCAGGTCTTGTTCTTGAGTGAAAGTAGAAGTACTCAGATCTTGTACTTGAGTAAAAGTAGAAGTACTCAGATCTGGTACTTGATTGAAAGTAGAAGTACTCAGGTCTGGTACTTTAGCAAAAGTAGAAGTACTCAGATCTTGTACTTGAGTAAAAGTAGAAGTACTCAGATCTTGTTCTTGAGTGAAAGTAGAAGTACTCAAATCTGGTACTTTAGTAAAAGTAGAAGTACTCAGATCTGGTACTTGAGTGAAAGTAGAAGTACTCAGGTCTGGTACTTTAGTAAAAGTAGAAGTACTCAGATCTTGTACTTGAGTAAAAGTAGAAGTACTCAGATCTTGTTCTTGAGTGAAAGTAGAAGTACTCAGGTCTGGTACTTTAGTAAAAGTAGAAGTACTCAGATCTTGTACTTTAGTAAAAGTAGAAGTACTCAGGTATTGTACTTGAGTGAAAGTAGAAGTACTCAGATCTTGTACTTGAGTAAAAGTAGAAGTACTCAGATCTTGTTCTTGAGTAAAAGTAGAAGTACTCAGAGCTTGTACTTGAGTGAAAGTAGAAGTACTCAGATCTTGTACTTGAGTAAAAGTAGAAGTACTCAGAGCTTGTACTTGAGTGAAAGTAGAAGTACTCAGATCTTGTACTTGAGTAAGAGTAGAAGTACTCAGATGTGGTACTTTAGTAAAAGTAGAAGTACTCAGATCTTGTTCTTGAGTGAAAGAAGAAGTACTCAGATCTTGTTCTTGAGTGAAAGTAGAAGTACTCAGATCTTTTTCTTGAGTGAAAGTAGAAGTACTCAGATCTTGTTCTTGAGTGAAAGTAGAAGTACTCAGATCTTGTTCTTGAGTGAAAGTAGAAGTACTCAGGTCTTGTTCTTGAGTGAAAGAAGAAGTACTCAGGTCTTGTTCTTGAGTGAAAGAAGAAGTACTCAGGTCTTGTTCTTGAGTGAAAGTAGAAGTACTCAGGTCTTGTTCTTGAGTGAAAGAAGAAGTACTCAGGTCTTGTTCTTGAGTGAAAGTAGAAGTACTCAGATCTTGTTCTTGAGTGAAAGTAGAAGTACTCAGATCTTGTTCTTGAGTGAAAGTAGAAGTACTCAGGTCTTGTTCTTGAGTGAAAGTAGAAGTACTCAGGTCTTGTTCTTGAGTGAAAGAAGAAGTACTCAGGTCTTGTTCTTGAGTGAAAGAAGAAGTACTCAGGTCTTGTTCTTGAGTGAAAGTAGAAGTACTCAGGTCTTGTTCTTGAGTGAAAGAAGAAGTACTCAGGTCTTGTTCTTGAGTGAAAGAAGAAGTACTCAGGTCTTGTTCTTGAGTGAAAGTAGAAGTACTCCGATCTTGTACTTGAGTGAAAGTAGAAGTACTCAGGTCTTGTACTTGAGTGAAAGTAGAAGTACTCAGATCTTGTACTTGAGTGAAAGTAGAAGTACTCCGATCTTGTACTTGAGTGAAAGTAGAAGTACTCAGGTCTTGTTCTTGAGTGAAAGTAGAAGTACTCAGGTCTTGTTCTTGAGTGAAAGTAGAAGTACTCAGGTCTCAGATCCTTCTAACCTC
>JAPTMU010000417.1:124558-138043 GCA_028583405.1 Pogonophryne albipinna | reverse complement strand
GTGTTGTTGTCTTTGTTTGTGTTTTCCTTTTCTAAATATTTCACAGTGTGTTTTCTGTCCGTCTCCTTCGACCTCCTTTGAAACTCAGCGTGAGCTTTCTCTCTTTCAGCCTCCCTTCATCTGCAGCTGCTTTCTGTTGTTTCCTCCACGACTCATTACACACACACACACACACACACACACACACACACACACACACACACACACACACACACACACACACACACACACACACACACACACACACACACACACACACACACACACACACACACACACACACTCCCACACACACACACACACACACACACACACACACACACACACACACACACACACACACACACACACACACACACACACCATTAAGCAGCTGATGGTGTGTGAAGTCTTCAGATGTCTTAGTTTTCCTCCGTCTTGCTTCTCAGTTTTTTCCCTTAATATATTAAATATAATTAAATATGAATATTAATTAAATATAATAATTTGATGTCCCGCCCCTTAGCCTGATCATCTTTTTGTCATACCTCTCTGTGGTTGGCTCGGAGCTGTGAGAGCTGTGATGTAATTGGCTGGATTCTTCTTCTTTTTCTTCTTCAGGTATATTTGGCGGCGGCGTCCCCCTCCCCTCCCCGAAACCCATCGCCGACAGCGACCCCGGCTACCATGGCAACAGCACAAGCCCCTCCCCCTTCCTGGAGACGGAAAACGTTACAAACTCTTTACGAAACTTTAGCGAAGGAAACGTCACGGCGTACGATGTTAGCGTTAGCACCGCCGCCACCGCTACTTCCTACTCCTCATCCTCTCAGGCCACGCCCACTCAGCCCTACACAACGACTCCTGATTGGCTGACATCTGTGACATCACTCAGCACCGCCTGGCCAATCAGCAGCACAGCAGCGACGGAATCAGGTACAGGAAGCAGCAGGGGCTCATGGGAAATGTAGTTTTTTTGTATCACACACAAATGGAATCAATTAAATAGTGATATTTAAAAATAATAATAAACAGGAAACAATTGATGTCGGGAGGTTCTGGGAAATATAGTATTGTTTTTGTGTCGCCAGTATAGCGCTGTAGTCTTTGTTTCACCACACGGAATGTGTTTTGTATTAATTATAGGTTTTTTATTAATGTTTTATTTAATTTTCAGTTATTATTCTCCCTCCATTTCCTTTTTTTTCATTCTTAGTTTTTACTTGAATTTTTATTTTTATTTAATTCTCACATTTTAGTATTATTATTTGTATTTGTTTAGTGGTATCTCTGCTGAGTCATGGAGGCATTATTTATATCTGTTGTGAGTTTTAAATCTGAACTTCGATGACACAGTAATTCATTTAAAAAATACATAATGCAAGTACTCGATTTACAGCCAGTATTTGAAGTGTTTTTCAAAATAAAAGTCCCGTGAAATCTTTAGGCTAAACTCACATTTATTAGATTTTTTGTACAGATATTTGGACTCAACATAGATGATGCTGCAGTTTTCATGTCCTTGAAAAACTACAAATCCCACAATCCTCTGTGGTCTCTTATCTTTGTGTCCTTTTCTGCCAAAAAACGTCTCCATCACTGCAGAACAGACGACGAGTCTGAGCTGAATCCAGATCTACTGTCCTCTAATGTCCTCAGAGTGTGTGTGTGTGTGTGTGTGTGTGTGTGTGTTTAAAGATTCTCCTCGTCTCTTTGTCTGTCCTCTGTGTCTCTTTCTCTCTGTATTAAAAGTCGAGGTGAATGCTAATAAGCTGCAGACTGTCCTGTCCTCTGATTGGACGCTGGCGGTCACCTGACTCGTGCTGCGTCTCAGTTTGCATACTTTTGTGTTTACTCAAGCTATTTTAGGTGCATTAGTATAATCAATATGCTCTATGAACACCTGTATTCTCGTTTTCAAACATTTATTCAGATTTTGTAAAAACGAATACATTTTGACTTTACTTTACACAAATGACCTTATAGTTTAACCATTTCTTAATTTTGAATTTGACATCTCATCTCACGTGGTTTTAAATATTGCTTCATTTATTTTTCAAATATTACCTTATTGTTGAATTGCAGTACTTTGTAACAATCAGTTGTTTTTAAATCACCTTTAAAATAAATTCCCCCTTTTTTTTACGAATCACAACATTTTCAAAAATGATCTGACTGTAAAAACATTAACATGAACGATCCATGTTGTGTCCTCAGCTGTGTGTCAGCTGATCGATGAGCCTCAGTGCAACAACATGCTGCCCTACAACCTCACCTGGCTGTCCTCCTCCGTCGCCGTGGTGAAGAGCTCCGAGGTCGACATGTTGCTACGGTAACCACACCCAAAACACACCTGTTGACACCCCAAAAATACACCAAAAATGTGTGGAAGAATAATTTTTTTATAGAATAGAATATGTTTAGGAATGATTTGTAATGTTTTTTATTGGACTGTGCTGCAGGTTCTTCGGCTACCTGAGCAGGTTGTCGTGTTATCGCCACATCATGCTGTTCGGCTGTTCTCTGGCGCTCCCAGAATGCATCGCTGACACTTCGCACAACAGGTGAGACATCACGGAAAACTAAACATGGACGCAAGTGTTGCGTAGTGATGTCACTGTGTTCCAGAAGTAAACAAAGGAGTGAAGGAGCTTATTGTAAAGATGACAGATGGACAGCATTCTGGAAATGTAGGCATCACATTTGAGCTAGTTATAAAAGTATTTATTGCATATTAAAATCACACTGTTGCTCCATATGAGTCTCAGCTGTTCACACTGT
This sequence comes from Pogonophryne albipinna, assembly GCA_028583405.1. Lineage (NCBI taxonomy): Eukaryota > Metazoa > Chordata > Actinopteri > Perciformes > Artedidraconidae > Pogonophryne > Pogonophryne albipinna. Next base: position 135,283 of record JAPTMU010000417.1, on the reverse strand, counting down.
AAGTGAGACATAAAGTGTGTGTGTGTGTGTGTGTGTGTGTGTGTGTGTGTGTGTGTGTGTGTGTGTGTGTGTGTGTGTGTGTGTGTGTGTGTGTGTGTGTGTGTGTGTGTGTGTGTGTGTGTGTGTGTGTGTGTGTGTGTGTGTGTGTGTGTGTGTGTGTGTGTGTGTGTGTGTGTGTGTGTGTGTGCCAAGAATAACATCATTACACTCTCTGAAATTTGAACACACACATTTGTTTAGCTGACGGTGGCTTCGACTCTGCATGACCTCTGACTGAAAGATTATGGGAACCTGAGTTTTATTGCTGCTACTGACACGTGTTGTGTGTGTGTGTGTGTGTGTGTGTGTGTGTGTGTGTAGACGGGTCGTGCTGCCCTGCTTCTCGTTCTGCGAGGCGGCGAGGGAAGGTTGTGAACCTGTCCTTCAGATGTTTAACGCCTCGTGGCCCGACTTCCTGCGCTGCTCTCAGTTCAGCAACACAACCTTCGCTTTACCTTCATCATCATCCTCATCACCTTCATCATCTTCTTCATCGTCATCATCATCGCCCACGGCAACAGCAGTCCCCGCCACTCATTCCTGTTACACACCGAGACAGATCAAAGGGAAACCATGTGAGTAAAAAAAACACATTTATTTGTATTTTACGCTCTGAACTGATGACATCACTGCTCCTCCCTCTCTCTGATTGATCGGCAGCTCTGTGCGGCGTGAACGACCACTTCCTGTGCGCGACGGGGATTTGCGTCCCCCAAAAACTGGTGTGTAATGGCTACAACGACTGCGACGACTGGAGCGACGAAACACACTGCGGTGAGACATGTTTTAGTTTGATCCGTTGTGGGGTCCACTGTTTTTATAAGAATCTTGTGGGGACGTACACACAAGTCATTCAAATGTAAATCGGAAAACCACGTGGAGGTTTGGGGAGAACACTCCGATCTTTGTGCTATAAAGACACAGAACAGATTATTATGAACTAACATTTATTTTATTTATAAAGTTGCATTTTACTCTAAGAGATTTAGTGGACTGCAAAATAATAAAATATAAACAAAAAATAACATTCTTCCAGACTGTATCCAAGGTCGAGTAAATATGAACTAATACAAAATAAAAAAGGTCGAACAAAGAAGAATTTGTGGATAACTTAAAAAATAAAACAATTAAAACAATCTGATAATTATATATATATGATAATAAAAATAACATTTCTATATTTTTAAATTTATTCTAGTTTTTTAAACGTTTAAAATGACTATAATAAACCAAACATAGCTTCATTGTAATGGGAAGTCTTTAAAGAAAAACGGCGGTACATTTTTACGCCTGTTGTCGTGGCGACGATGTGATTGATTGGCCGACGGCGGCGGCGAGAGTTCCGGAACTCTGAGCGGTCGTCAAGGCGACGAGAGAACACTTCCAGCCTATAGGAGAGCGGAATGTAAAGAGAGAGAGTTCCATCTCTTTGTTCTGATAATGTCTCGCGCCCTCTCGCTGACCTCTGATGATGTTTAGGAACAAAAAACATCAAAGAGAAGGAAAAAAACAAGAGGGATAAAAGAGGGACGGTATTGTTGTCGCACGATAAAATAACGAGACGAAAAACAAAAAAAGACAAATAAGAACGATTTAGGACTGAAGTTAGTTGCCATTTTGTAGTAGCTCTAGAAAAATCTGAAAACAAAATATCTGTGAAAGTTATAGAAACATTTCTGAAATATATTGAAACATTTCTGAAACATGTGTGCAGAACGTTAAAGAAGAGAATCACAAAAGATCACAAGAAATCACTAAAAATGTGCAAAAGGTCCAAAAAATGTATGAAGATTCATTTGAAACATTTACTTAAATATACATGTGATAAAGGTCCAGGGTCTAAGATGATGGGTTTAGATAGAAACAGAGGATCAGAGGCGGAGTCTGAATGTGAATGTCTTCTTTCAGTTTGTTCAGAGTCTGAGTTTCGCTGTAACACCGGTCGCTGTATCTCTCCTGAGCGGCTCTGTGACCGATATGATGACTGTGGAGACCTGAGCGACGAACTCAGCTGTGGTACACACACACACACACACACACACACACACACACACACACACACACACACACACACACACACACACACACACACACACACACACACACACACACACACACACACACACACACACATTAATACACACAGTAAAACACACTTTTAGTGACGCAGTTAAGCAGCAAGGGAATCCACCACCTGTCTTATCTGCCAACACACACACACACACACACACACACACACACACACACACACACACACACACACACACACACACACACACACACACACACACACACACACACACACAGTATCATGTTTTTTGTGCCTGTCAGCTGAGGAGTGCTTTTATTTTGGTGGACAGCTACTCTAAAACTTTAAGATTCACTTAAATAACTTTAAATGATAGCGGTTGTAAAGTTAAATGTGGTTATTTATGAAAATAGTAGCTTAGTATTGGATTTAAAGACAAAGAAAGATTAAAGGTGGGGTAGGTAAGTTTGAGAAACCGGCTCGAGATACACTTGTTGTTCTATTCCATGGAATGCTCTTAACATCCCGATAGCAATGAATATCTGAAGTGCTTTGATAAGAAATCCATTAATAAACATCATCTCTGGAAGCCGTGGTTCTGTAAAAAGCACGACCAATCAGCTGAGCCGGCTGAAGTAACTGGATGGCCTACCTGCCTGTCAGCCTTCCATCTGTGCACAAACTTATCTCGTGCCCTCATTGGTCATGTGCGTGTTCGTGTGTGTTGGAGGAGGGGCTCTAAGGAAGTGGCAGATTTGTTCCGGTTGTGTATTTTCCAATTCTAGCGCACTCGAGCTGGTTCCTCCAAAATGACCTACCCCACCTTTAAGTACTGTTAACACCTTTAAGGATAACATGTTAAAGTGAAAACAGTTACTTCTTACATGGTTTTGAGATGTTAATAAAACACAGAATACGATCAACGTAAAACAAACAACACTATAATGTTATATATGTGTGTGTGTGTGTGTGTGTGTGTGGTGTGTGTTCAGTGTGTAACCTGTCTCTGGAGCACCGCTGTGGTGACGGACGCTGTGTGTCCAGAGACTGGCTCTGTGACGGAGACCACGACTGTCTGGACAAGAGCGACGAGGTCAACTGCTGTGAGTGAAACGTATCATCTGAAATATATGAAAGCTGCGATTAGGCGCCGTTATCAAGACGCTGAGAATGTACACGTTGTTTTATAGGGAAGCCACATCTAGATTATTTACCGTTTGTGAGAGGAATGCATTTTAAACTTTAGATAACATCTTATGAATCAAAGTGATGGATAAGGGAGCACTATGAAGTGAGGAGGAGCTGAACAGAACATCTGGTGCTTCAAAGCCGCTCCAGCTTGTTTGTATTTGTCAATCTTCATCAAATATGAAGATAATACATCTGACAGTTTCCTCCTCTGAGAGAAACTGACAGACGTTCTGAGTCACTGATGAGTCACTGACTTTGGGAGCAACAACAGAAGCCGAGCAGCGTCAGGCTGTTATTCCTGCAGTCAGTTCAGCTTTCTGAGTGACGCTCCGTCAAAACATCCCCGGACAAAATGATCATTTGAAAAAATGATTCATGTTTGTTTTTTGTTAAATTGACTTTCTTTGTTGAGTTGAACTCGTTAGCGTCGCTCTTCCTTTGTGTGTCGTTTTTTGAAAGCAGGGTTTTAAAAAAGCTAAACACCAACAAATGAATACTCGTGTTTCAGAACAAACATACCAATTAAGTGTGTGTGTGTGTGTGTGTGTGTGTGTGTGTGTGTGTGTAGCGTGTGAGAGTCAGGGTCTGATGGAGTGTAGGAACGGAGCTTGTATCCCGTCGGCGTTTCGATGTGACGGCGAAGACGACTGTAAGGACGGCAGCGACGAAGAGCACTGCAGCAAAGAGAGTGAGACACCTGTCTGTCTGAACACCTGTCTCACCTGTCGTCTTCTTCTGTGGTTCTGATTGGTTCTGTGTGTTTTCCAGATCAGGGTGTGTGTCCTCCCGGTCAGCCCAGCTGTATTTCCACTTCCTCCTGCGACCCTCGGAACAACAACAGTAACTGCAGTAGGTCCTCACTTTGATTTAAAAAACTAAATAAGGGTCCCCACTATGGCACCTAAACAGGATCATTCAATTGGTTTGTGTTTAACTACATACTATATATATTAATGATAGCTTTTAGTGAATTAAAAATACAAATGTTTAGGTATTTGTTCTTGGATTTTCTGCAATAACTGCAGTAGGTCCTCACTTTGATGTAAAAAACACATGCTCCCCACTACGACACATAAACAGGAATATTTAACTTTTTTTATACATTACACATGTAATATCAGGTATTCACAATGCGTTATTAATAAACTATTACAATACCAGAGACATTTGTTGTGTGCTATGTTATGCTTTAAGTAGTTTAATGTTCCCAAAGAAGTGATGACCTGTCTATAAATTCATCACATGGTGTGCACATATTCCTTATAATTCATCCTAATCTTCCTGTTTCCCCCTCAGCGCGATGCGAGGCCATTTCTCTGGAGCTTTGCATGAACCTCCCGTACAACCAGACCATCTTCCCCAACTTCCTGGGCCACCTCTCCCAGAGAGAGAGCTCTGTTTCCTGGGAGTCGTCTCTGTTTCCCGCCCTGGTTCAGACCGGATGTCACCCCTTCCTCATGTTCTACGCCTGCACGCTGCTGGTGCCAAAGTGTGACCCGGTGACTCTGCAGAGGGTCCCACCATGCAGGTAAACTGCTTTAAATAACCAATGATACTTTATTAAACACCATGTGACCCGGTTACCCTGCAGAGGGTCCCACCATGCAGGTAAACTGCTTTAAATAACCAATGATACTTTATTAAACACCATGTGACCCGGTGACTCTGCAGAGGGTCCCACAATGCAGGTAAACTGCTTTAAATAACCAATGATACTTTATTAAACACCATGTGACCCGGTGACTCTGCAGAGGGTCCCACCATGCAGGTAAACTGCTTTAAATAACCAATGATACTTTATTAAACACCATGTGACCCGGTTACCCTGCAGAGGGTCTCACCATGCAGGTAAACTGCTTTAAATAACCAATGATACTTTATTAAACACCATGTGACCCGGTGACTCTGCAGAGGGTCCCACCATGCAGGTAAACTGCTTTAAATAACCAATGATACTTTATTAAACACCATGTGACCCGGTGACTCTGCAGAGGGTCCCACCATGCAGGTAAACTGCTTTAAATAACCAATGATACTTTATTAAACACCATGTGACCCGGTGACTCTGCAGAGGGTCCCACCATGCAGGTAAACTGCTTTAAATAACCAATGATACTTTATTAAACACCATGTGACCCGGTGACTCTGCAGAGGGTCCCACCATGCAGGTAAACTGCTTTAAATAACCAATGATACTTTATTAAACACCATGTGACCCGGTGACTCTGCAGAGGGTCCCACCATGCAGGTAAACTGCTTTAAATAACCAATGATACTTTATTAAACACCATGTGACCCGGTGACTCTGCAGAGGGTCCCACCATGCAGGTAAACTGCTTTAAATAACCAATGATACTTTATTAAACACCATGTGACCCGGTGACTCTGCAGAGGGTCCCACCATGCAGGTAAACTGCTTTAAATAACCAATGATACTTTATTAAACACCATGTGACCCGGTGACTCTGCAGAGGGTCCCACCATGCAGGTAAACTGCTTTAAATAACCAATGATACTTTATTAAACACCATGTGACCCGGTGACTCTGCAGAGGGTCCCACCATGCAGGTAAACTGCTTTAAATAACCAATGATACTTTATTAAACACCATGTGACCCGGTGACTCTGCAGAGGGTCCCACCATGCAGGTAAACTGCTTTAAATAACCAATGATACTTTATTAAACACCATGTGACCCGGTGACTCTGCAGAGGGTCCCACCATGCAGGTAAACTGCTTTAAATAACCAATGATACTTTATTAAACACCATGTGACCCGGTGACTCTGCAGAGGGTCCCACCATGCAGGTAAACTGCTTTAAATAACCAATGATACTTTATTAAACACCATGTGACCCGGTGACTCTGCAGAGGGTCCCACCATGCAGGTAAACTGCTTTAAATAACCAATGATACTTTATTAAACACCATGTGACCCGGTGACTCTGCAGAGGGTCCCACCATGCAGGTAAACTGCTTTAAATAACCAATGATACTTTATTAAACACCATGTGACCCGGTGACTCTGCAGAGGGTCCCACCATGCAGGTAAACTGCTTTAAATAACCAATGATACTTTATTAAACACCATGTGACCCGGTGACCTCTGCAGAGGGTCCCACCATGCAGGTAAACTGCTTTAAATAACCAATGATACTTTATTAAACACCATGTGACCCGGTGACTCTGCAGAGGGTCCCCACCATGCAGGTAAACTGCTTTAAATAACCAATGATACTTTATTAAACACCATGTGACCCGGTGACTCTGCAGAGGGTCCCACCATGCAGGTAAACTGCTTTAAATAACCAATGATACTTTATTAAACACCATGTGACCCGGTTACCCTGCAGAGGGTCCCACCATGCAGGTAAACTGCTTTAAATAACCAATGATACTTTATTAAACACCATGTGACCCGGTGACTCGCAGAGGGTCCCACCATGCAGGTAAACTGCTTTAAATAACCAATGATACTTTATTAAACACCATGTGACCCGGTGACTCTGCAGAGGGTCCCACCATGCAGGTAAACTGCTTTAAATAACCAATGATACTTTATTAAACACCATGTGACCCGGTGACTCTGCAGAGGGTCCCACCATGCAGGTAAACTGCTTTAAATAACCAATGATACTTTATTAAACACCATGTGACCCGGTGACTCTGCAGAGGGTCCCACCATGCAGGTAAACTGCTTTAAATAACCAATGATACTTTATTAAAAACCATGTGACCGGTGACTCTGCAGAGGGTCCCCCATGCAGGTAAACTGCTTTAAATAACCAATGATACTTTATTAAACACCATGTGACCCGGTTACCCTGCAGAGGGTCCCACCATGCAGGTAAACTGCTTTAAATAACCAATGATACTTTATTAAACACCATGTGACCCGACTCTGCAGAGGGTCCCACCATGCAGGTAAACTGCTTTAAATAACCAATGATACTTTATTAAACACCATGTGAACCCGGTGACCTCTGCAGAGGGTTCCACCATGCAGGTAAACTGCTTTAAATAACCAATGATACTTTATTAAACACCATGTGACCCCGGTGGACTCTGCAGAGGGTCCCACCATGCAGGTAAACTGCTTTTAAATAACCAATGATACTTTATTAAACACCATGTCTTTCTTTCCTGATGCTGAGTGTCCTCACCGGTTCGTCTCTCAGGTCTATTTTATATTATTATATATTATTATTATAATAGTCATGACCGAAAGAACGAGGTCGCGGATACAAGCGGCCGAGATGAGTTTTCTCCGCAGGGTGGCTGGTTCTCCCTTAGGGATAAGGTGAGAAGTTCAGTCATCCTGGAGGGACTCGGAGTTGAACCGCTCCTCCTTCGCGTCGAAAGGAGCCAGTTGAGGTGGTTCGGGCACCTAGTTAGGATGCCACCTGGGCGCCTCCCTAGGGAGGTGTTCCAGGCACGTCCAGCTGGGAAGAGACCAAGGGGTAGACCTAGGACCAGGTGGAGGGATTATATCTCTTCGCTGGCCTGGGAGCGCCTTGGGACCCCCAGTCAGAGCTGGTTGATGTGGGGAAAGGAACGTTTGGGGCTCTCTGCTGGAACGGGACCCCCGAGACCCGACCACGGATAAGCGGGAGAAGATGGATGGAATATATAATATATTTGTATGTCCCGTCAGGTCTCTGTGTCGCGGTGCGAAGGAGAAATGTGAGTCTGTGCTCGCATCGTGGGCCTGCAGTGGCCGGAGGACTCGGACTGCTCTCAGTTTCCTGAGGAAGGAGGAAACGTCAGCTGTTTGCTGCCGGAGGACGGAGTGGACGGTGCGGACTGATTATGTTTTAGATATGTTTTATCATTTGTTTATCTTTCAGTATAACGTATCTTATTAGATTTTTAAATGTTTTATTCTTTTGTCTGATTGATTTTTAGATTAATCATTTTCTTTGTTTATTTATTTATCTTGCATTCGTCCCTTAGCAGTAACATAATCAGAATAATAAAACCAAATAATTTTATTCTCTTTGTTTGTTATTGTTGTTGTTGTTTGTTGTTGCCGTGGTGACAGAGTGTTCTCCGAGTCACTTCAAGTGTCGCTCGGTCGCTGCGTTCTCTCGTCGAAACGCTGCGATGGACACCTGGACTGTGAAGACCACAGCGACGAGGACAACTGCGGTACTCACACACACACACACACACACACACACACACACACACACACACACACACACACACACATATGATGTTTGAGAGAGGACAGACACAAGGTTTCTTGTGTCTGCCAGCTTTTAATCTGCTCCCAACGAGAACGACAGACAAATACAAATTACTAATGCGTGTGTGTGTGTCTGTCTCTGTTTGTGTGTGTGTGTGGGGGGGGGGGGTGTGTGTGTTTGTGTGTGTAGGCTGCAGTGAACGTGCTCTGTTTGAGTGTCCGGGCAGTTCGGTGTGTATTAAACACAGCATGATCTGTGACGGGTTCCCAGACTGCCCCCTGCTGGTGGACGAGGCCAACTGCAGTGAGTCTCTTTATTATTAATATTTAAGACTGAAGGGCATTCATAATAAATATAAGTGTGTGTGTGTGTGTGTTCTTTGACATCCGCTCTGCAGTCTCTGTAGAAGCTTTTAAAAAACAACTGAAGACCCATCTTTTTACATTGTCTTTTGTTTCTCCGTGAGATGTGTGTGATGTTTGTTCTTATGTTTGTTCCTCTGTTTTGTTTTTATGTTGACCTTGAATTTCGGCCTCATGTTGTTGTTTCTGTGGTCTTAATTTTAACTTTTGTTCTTTCTTGTGAAGCACTGTGTGAATTGTATTTCTGTGAAAGGGGCTATACTAAATACACGTATTATTATATCATATTAATGATGTGTGTGTGTGTGTGTTAATGATGTGTGTGTGTCCTCAGCGGTGTGTCAGGATAACGAGCTCTCCTGTAAGAACCATCAGTGTGTTCATCGAACTCTGTGGTGCGACGGAAAGAGACACTGCTCCGACTCCTCTGACGAGTGGGACTGTGGTAAACACACACACACACACACACACACACACACACACACACACACACACACACACACACACACACACACACACACACACACACACAGTGTACCCGTGACTGTTACAATGAAGGCTCGATCAGCTCACGGCATATAGGTGTAAGCAGGGGTAAAGTGCTATTTTTATAGGTGGTGTGTGGACCTCACATAATGTAGGGGGGTCCGGGGGCATGCTCCCCCGGGAAGATTTATTTTTAAATATTGAAGTTGAAAGCATCAATCTGACAGGAAAAAAATAACAACTGTATTTTAAATTGATTTACATTTAACTAGAATAGTTAAATTCATCAGAAAAAAAGAAACAAGCAGTATGACAGACTTGAGATGCATTGTGGGTAACGTAGTCTCCCCTCTCAGTGTCTCTGACGGACTCGGTGCTGACGGTGTTCAGGACGGCTGCAGAATATCAGGTCTGTGCAGACGAGTGGAACCAGGAGCTGAGCAACCTGACCTGCAGTCAGCTGGGACTAGGGTAAGGTCAGTAACACACACACACACACACACACACACACACACACACACACACACACACACACACACACACACACACACACACACACACACACACACACACACACACACACACACACACACACACACACACACACACACACACACACACACACACACACACACACACGTTCTGAACAGAGAAGATGAACTGCTACCATCTAATGGAGATTCACTAAAGTCAGCCTGAAGCATCCTCAGTGCTCCAGTCAGTCCTCTCAGTAAATACAGAGCTGAATCCAGATCAAAAGCACGCTGAAGGCTCTTTGAGCATGTTCATGATGGAGCTGCTGTGATGCAAGTCACATTTCAGACTCGATCTGACCATTAAAGTATTATCGTATCATTCACACACACACACACTCACTCACTCACTCACTCACTCACTCACTCACTCACTCACTCACTCACTCACACACACACTGTCGTGTCGGTGGGCTTCAGTGTGCTCGTGTCCCCCTCAGACCCCCCTCCTCTGTCTCCATGGTAACGGATCAGCTGGTGACCGGGCGGCGGCGCTGGCTTCACGTTCATCCGGAGAGAAGAGAGAGAGGAACGGCTCTGCAGGGCCGGCTGGAGAAGAGGAGGTGACACAGAATATATAACACTTGATTTAATAATAATAATTAAACACTTTTGAATATTCTTTGTGAATTAACAGGAAAAAAATATCAATAAATGGAGAAGAGGACCGACCGGGGGACGCTTATATTTACATTAAGAAAATATATTAAATAATTTATGTGATTTTAACGGAAAACGTAATTCAAACCTAAATAATAATTTATAAAAATCCAACAGACTAAAATAAAAAATGTATGAAAAAGTTATTTTGAATATTTAATTATGAATTTATTTTATATATGTGAGAAAAAACAAATAGAAAATGTACACGTAGAAAACTCATTTATTAATTTATA
>JAPTMU010000417.1:112058-119558 GCA_028583405.1 Pogonophryne albipinna | reverse complement strand
CTGTGTTTTTTAAGAGTATTTTTCTACAGCTTTTTGTATGTCATGTGTGTGTGTGCGTGTGTGTGTGTGTGTGTGTGCGTGTGTGTGTTATTATTCTTTAATGATCTGGATTTAAATGAAATGTAGCCTTTTAATGTTTTTTTGTGTAACACCTGAAATATTTCCTTTGTATCACCGTGTTTCCCACCAATAAAGACTCTACACACACTCTGCCACCTGTGTGTGTGTGATTGTGTGTGTTTGACTCACAGTCTGTGTGCAGACTGTTTCCACTTCCTATCGTCCCAAAAATAAGTTTGAAAATTCCTTTTTAGCCATAACAACATGTTTACTCTCAGACTCTTGGAAAGAAATCCAGGATTTTATTTCAGGATGTGCATTAACCTCTTTACTATAAAAAAATAAAAGTTAGGATTTAGACATTATTTTGCCCACACACACACACACACACACACACACACACACACACGCACGCACGCAGTAGGTCTTAGTGACACACTTCCTCTGCGTAAAGTGAAATCTTAATAATAATTGTAATTATACGTTGTCATTGTGTGTGAGGCGTTAATCAGCTGTTAGTGTGTGTGAGGAACAAAGCTGTCACATGTACGCACACACAGACACACACCTGCTATTACTTACACACTTACCATTATAATAAGACGTGTGTGTGTGTGTCACAGACTGGCATTAACAACAACCTGTGTTCCTATAATGCCAGGCTTTACTCTGTGTGTGTGTGTGTGTGTGTGTGTGTGTGTGTGTGTGTGTGTGTGTGTGTGTGTGTGTGTGTGTGTTGTATGTGTGTTTAAAAGCAGCTGTTTCCATTTGACTCAGCTGTCACTCGTTTTTCCTCATTGTTCCTGAAACACACAGCCAAGGTAAGACTGGATTTCATTTATGAATGTTATTAAAATGTGCACTGATTTCTTGTTTTAGTAAAACAATTTTGGTAAATTCTAAATATTAAACTAATCATAAATTACTTTTATATATTTATTATAATTTATTTAAGAGGTTCATTGTTTTACATTTTTTATTTCCTGTGAATTTCTATGGTAGAAATTGTGTATTTGTTCAGACCTATATGCATTTCCTGCAGACAAAAAGCCTAAAATAGATATATTTAGTATTAAAACAATGTTATGTATATATCCTTATATGGTGCTATTATGTACATACGTTCAAATTAAACTGATATATGTATTAATGTTTCCTGGAAATATTGTAGTTGTGGAATTAATTAAGGAGAAACCATACATGTGGTTCAGTCATCTCGACGTGCGACATGAATTAAAGAACAGGGCAATAACCATGTCTAAATTCATTGTTAAAAGGTCTTAAAAATGCTAAAACATTACTAAAATAGATGTTGCATCATCAAATCTCAATAATAATAAATATCAAACATTTAAAACATAAACGTTTTTCCTCTCGATTAAAATGTTACACCGAATTGCATACAAAAAGTTGTTACATTTAATTTCCCTCAAGCTGCACAATATAGCAACTTAAGTTAAGTAGTTGAGTTATAATTCATTTTTGCAAGACAAAAATGTAATTTACTCGGGGAGCCAAAAGAGGTTTGAACTGCATTCTCTCTGTTCACCACCAGATGGCGACACCAAATGCAAAATATAGAAAATCCAGATTTATTTGTCCTAAAAATATTTGATAATACAACAGACTTTAAAGGCATATGGTGGTCAATAATACACATATTTATAAATACATTTATGTCATATAAATGCACAAGTGGGACTAAATTAAAAAGGAAAACATATTTTAAAATCTTAAATAGTTAAAGAGCAATTAATAAAAGTTGCCCCAAAAACATATAATAATTACGAATTATCAAACTAATTAGTAAAGTGTTTTTTTTATGAGTGTAAGATACACAAATGAAAAATAAACTCCTGCACACAAAGGAGGTCTGAACTGTAGTTTAACCTTTTCTCCACCAGATGGCGGCACTGCACTGCAGAAAACAGAATATCCATTCAAATATTAAAATAAAAACATAAAAGTGATATTAGAGAAGCTGGAAACATGGTCATCATTTAATTAAAACATTATTCAAAAATATTTATTAAAATAAACATGCTTCAGAAAAGTGCACTTTAAAAAATATATAAAATCTATAATACTTAGAATAATATAACAATTATTATAATATATATTTTTTTTATTGTATTTTTTAACCTTTTAACTAATTGTTATTGTTATTATTATTACTTTAATAAATATGTGGATTTTGTTTTCAGATGATGGACGAAGAATCCACGAAGCGTTACCTCCGGGCGAGCGAGGACGCTCAGAAACAAACTCAGGTAATTATTTAACTTGTACATGCTGCCACTTGCTCAAATAATAAAAATATCAACATTTCATATCTTATTTACGGGGATGACACCTAAATCTACATATCACTTTCTATAGATGAATACGGTCCTACTGATTTATTGATCACATGTATAAAACAAATACATGACTGGATGTGCCGTAATTTCTTCCAGCTCAATAAGAAAAAAACGAAGTAGCTGTTTTTGGAACCAAAGAAGAGAGAGTTAAAGTCTCTGCACACCTGGAATCACTATCACTCGAACCCGAAAGTCAAGCAAGAAACTTAGGTATCATTTTAGACTCTGACCTCAATTTTAACAGCCACATCTAAGCAATCAACAGATCAGCCTTCGACCGTCTGAAAAATATCCCGCGTATTAAAGACCTTATGTCCAAGCAGGATCTTGAAAAACTTGTCCATGCAAGCTTGACTCCTGCAACAGCATCTTCACAGGCCTAACAAAAAAATCACTCCGTAAACTCCAACTAATTCAAAATGCTGCTGCCAGAGTGTTAACCCGGACAAACAGATCACATCACTCCAGTGCTGAGATCGCTGCATTGGCTTCCAGTGAGTGAGAGAATTGATTTTAAGATTTTATTGCATGTAAAGCACTAAACGGGCTGGGACCCAAATATATCAAGGACCTCCTTCCGCGATACGAACCCAGCAGACCCCTCAGGTCTTCAGGCCGGCTCACTGTTCCATTTGATCAAAGCGTGGGGAAGCAGCTTTCTGCATGCATGGAACAAACTCCCAGAACACCTGAGAAGGGCTAGCACGTTAGAATCATTTAAATCAGGTCTAAAAACATTCCTTTTTAACATGGCTTTTTAATTTTCCACTTTTTGAACTGTTTTTACTCAAATGTATTATGTTTTTATCTGTTTGATCCTGTAAAGCACTTTGAATTGCATCACTGTATGAATTGTGCTATTCAAATACCTTGCCTTGCCAACACTACAGGTGAACACGGTAAACAATAATAAGTTATATATTTATCAGCAACACACTTTATAAAAGCATTATTTTCTTCATGTAGACTTTTTGATTTTACTTTAGTTATTTTATGTCTCGTATATTCATATTTTCTATTATATATATTTTTTTTTTGTACATTTTTACGATATATCAATATCTATATATTTGATTTTAATTATACATAAAGATCATATTGAAATGAAATTAATCTAAATTACATTTGTATGTCTTGATATAAAGTAATGATAATAAGTTAAAACACACACACACACACACACACACACACACACACACACACACACACACACACACACACACACACACACACACACACACACACACACACACCACACACACACACACACACTGGTGAGTGAGTGTATCTGCCGGTTTAATAATTAATGTTATAAACAAATACCTCTTTTTTATGAACTGACAGACTGAGAGTGATGGATGGAAAGAAAAAGAGGAAGAACAAATGTGAGAAAATCTGTGTGTGTGTTTCCCTCTTGAAAAATGCTGAGATTCAATAAAAAAGATTTGGGACTTTAACCCTGTATATGAGGATTTTACTTGCAAAAAAAAGAATATTGGCAAAAAAACATTGTAATCCAAAGCCTTTTTTGGGGACCGGTCCCCACAATGCTATTATGTTTTTAGGATGGACCTCACTAATGCAGTAAAACAAGACCACACACACCCATGGCCAGTTTGGTGGACAAAGTTCAACTCCTTTATTCACTGTCCCTCTCTCTCTCTCCCTCTCTTTTACACCCTTCATGTCCCTTTTGTGACTAATTCTCTCACACACACACACACACACACACACACACACACACACACACACACACACACACACACACACACACACACACACACACCACACACACACACACACACACACACACACACACACACACACACACACACACACACACAGGGAGGGTGTAAAGTTCAGGTCTGTCAGGAAGACAGAGAGATCACCGTCCTGCCGAGGAGGACGACGGACGAACTGGACGAGGTGAGTACACACACACACACACACACACACACACACACACACACACACACACACACACACACACACACACACACACACACACATGGAGTTGCCATCAGATAACCCCGTAAAAAGGTCAACTATTTATAGAAACTGCGAGAAATTTGCACATTTTTGCCAAAAAATGTGTGGCCAGCCTCCACTCTACTGCCTGGACATCCTCAGGTTTTAATTTCATGTTAAATATGTGTGTGTGAGTGTGTGTGTGGAGGAGAGTGTGTGTGTTTCAATGCTATAACAACCACGCTAATGAGACAATCTCAGGCTTACTTAAAACCAAAAATAACCAAAAAGAGCAAAGTAAATAAAGCTGATTTTGTTTTGTTGTGATTGAATTGTCAGAGCAACAGGAAGTGAGTTGTTGTTGGAACTGTTCTTTATTAAAGTAAGCAGAATCATCTTTGATCAGCTCCTGGTTGAACTCATATTCAAACTGAAGAAAAGTTACAAATGTTAAATTCTCTGCAACTTCTGCTGAATGTTTGCTGTAATTTATTGAATGCAAACTGAGTTGACGCGTCTCTGAGTTATGACGGGGAAAGTGAGTTGCAAAGTTAAAGAGCAATGTTGCCTAAAACTGGAACAGAGAGATTCAGAAGGAGAAGTTCCATGTTTCAGAAATCTGTTGAAATAAAACTTTAAACATTAACAAGGAATTTCTGATATTAAGGATTCATGGCAACGCTGTTTTTTAGTGTTGCAGTTCATAAAGTTGCCACCAATATTTCTGTTGCTCAGTAAAGTTGTCATTAATGCTACAGTTGTTAGAGTGATCATCAATGTTGCTAAAGTTCTTTCACTGTTTCTGTTGCTAAAGTTCTTTCACTGTTTCTGTTGCTAAAGTTCTTTCACTGTTTCTGTTGCTAAAGTTCTTTCACTGTTCTGTTGCTAAAGTTTCTGTTGCTAAAGTTCTTTCACTGTTTCTGTTGCTAAAGTTCTTTCACTGTTTCTGTTGCTAAAGTTCTTTCACTGTTTTCTGTTGCTAAAGTTCTTTCACTGTTTCTGTTGCTAAAGTTCTTTCACTGTTTCTGTTGCTAAAGTTCTTTCACTGTTTCTGTTGCTAAAGTTCTTTCACTGTTTCTGTTGCTAAAGTTCTTTCACTGTTTCTGTTGCTAAAGTTCTTTCACTGTTTCTGTTGCTAAAGTTCTTTCACTGTTTCTGTTGCTAAAGTTCTTTCACTGTTTCTGTTGTTAAAGTTCTTTCACTGTTTCTGTTGCTAAAGTTCTTTCACTGTTTCTGTTGCTAAAGTTCTTTCACTGTTTCTGTTGCTAAAGTTCTTTCACTGTTTCTGTTGCTAAAGTTCTTTCAGTGTTTCTGTTGCTAAAGTTCTTTCACTGTTTCTGTTGCTAAAGTTCTTTCACTGTTTCTGTTGCTAAAGTTCTTTCACTGTTTCTGTTGCTAAAGTTCTTTCACTGTTTCTGTTGCTAAAGTTCTTTCACTGTTTCTGTTGCTAAAGTTCTTTCACTGTTTCTTTTGCTAAAGTTCTTTCACTGTTTCTGTTGCTAAAGTTCTTTCACTGTTTCTGTTGTTAAAGTTCTTTCACTGTTTCTGTTGCTAAAGTTCTTTCACTGTTTCTGTTGCTAAAGTTCTTTCAGTGTTTCTGTTGCTAAAGTTCTTTCACTGTTTCTGTTGCTAAAGTTCTTTCACTGTTTCTGTTGCTAAAGTTCTTTCACTGTTTTCTGTTGCTAAAGTTCTTTCACTGTTTCTGTTGCTAAAGTTCTTTCACTGTTTCTGTTGCTAAAGTTCTTTCACTGTTTCTGTTGCTAAAGTTCTTTCACTGTTTCTGTTGTTAAAGTTCTTTCACTGTTTCTGTTGCGAAAGTTCTTTCACTGTTTATGTTGCTAAAGTTCTTTCAGTGTTTCTGTTGCTAAAGTTCTTTCACTGTTTCTGTTGCTAAAGTTCTTTCACTGTTTCTGTTGCTAAAGTTCTTTCACTGTTTCTGTTGCTAAAGTTCTTTCACTGTTTCTGTTGCTAAAGTTCTTTCAGTGTTTCTGTTGCTAAAGTTCTTTCACTGTTTCTGTTGCTAAAGTTCTTTCACTGTTTCTGTTGCTAAAGTTCTTTCACTGTTTCTGTTGCTAAAGTTCTTTCACTGTTTCTGTTGCTAAAGTTCTTTCACTGTTTCTGTTGCTAAAGTTCTTTCACTGTTTCTTTTGCTAAAGTTCTTTCACTGTTTCTGTTGCTAAAGTTCTTTCACTGTTTCTGTTGTTAAAGTTCTTTCACTGTTTCTGTTGCTAAAGTTCTTTCACTGTTTCTGTTGCTAAAGTTCTTTCAGTTTTCTGTTGCTAAAGTTCTTTCACTGTTTCTGTTGCTAAAGTTCTTTCACTGTTTCTGTTGCTAAAGTTCTTTCACTGTTTTCTGTTGCTAAAGTTCTTTCACTGTTTCTGTTGCTAAAGTTCTTTCACTGTTTCTGTTGCTAAAGTTCTTTCACTGTTTCTGTTGCTAAAGTTCTTTCACTGTTTCTGTTGCTAAAGTTCTTTCACTGTTTCTGTTGTTAAAGTTCTTTCACTGTTTCTGTTGCTAAAGTTCTTTCACTGTTTCTGTTGTTAAAGTTCTTTCACTGTTTCTGTTGCTAAAGTTCTTTCACTGTTTCTGTTGTTAAAGTTCTTTCACTGTTTCTGTTGCTAAAGTTCTTTCACTGTTTCTGTTGCTAAAGTTCTTTCACTGTTTCTGTTGTTAAAGTTCTTTCACTGTTTCTGTTGCTAAAGTTCTTTCACTGTTTCTGTTGTTAAAGTTCTTTCACTGTTTCTGTTGCTAAAGTTCTTTCACTGTTTCTGTTGTTAAAGTTCTTTCACTGTTTCTGTTGCTAAAGTTCTTTCACTGTTTTTGTTGCTAAAGTTCTTTCACTGTTTCTGTTGCTAAAGTTCTTTCACTGTTTCTGTTGCTAAAGTTCTTTCACTGTTTCTGTTGCTAAAGTTCTTTCACTGTTTCTGTTGCTAAAGTTCTTTCACTGTTTCTGTTGCTAAAGTTCTTTCACTGTTTCTGTTGCTAAAGTTCTTTCACTGTTTCTGTTGCTAAAGTTCTTTCACTGTTTATGTTGCTAAAGTTCTTTCAGTGTTTCTGTTGCTAAAGTTCTTTCACTGTTTCTGTTGCTAAAGTTCTTTCACTGTTTCTGTTG
>JAPTMU010000417.1:86273-111080 GCA_028583405.1 Pogonophryne albipinna | reverse complement strand
TTTTACTCAAGTACAATATCTGAGTACTTCTACTTTTACTCAAGTACAATATCTGAGTACTTCTACTTTGACTACAAGATCTGAGTACTTCTACTTTGACTACAAGATCTGAGTACTTTGACTCAAGTACAAGATCTGAGTACTTTGACTCAAGTACAAGATCTGAGTACTTTGACTCAAGTACAAGATCTGAGTACTTTGACTCAAGTACAAGACCTGAGTACTTTGACTCAAGTACAAGACCTGAGTACTTTGACTCAAGTACAAGATCTGAGTACTTCTACTTTGACTCAAGTACAAGACCTGAGTACTTTGACTCAAGTACAAGACCTGAGTACTTTGACTCAAGTACAAGACCTGAGTACTTCTACTATTACTCAAGTACAAGACCTGAGTACTTCTACTATTACTGAAGTACAAGACCTGAGTACTTTGACTCAAGTACAAGACCTGAGTACTTCTACTATTACTCAAGTACAAGACCTGAGTACTTCTACTATTACTCAAGTACAAGACCTGAGTACTTTGACTCAAGTACAAGACCTGAGTACTTCTACTATTACTCAAGTACAAGACCTGAGTACTTTGACTCAAGTACAAGACCTGAGTACTTCTACTATTACTCAAGTACAAGACCTGAGTACTTTGACTCAAGTACAAGACCTGAGTACTTCTACTTTGACTCAAGTACAAGACCTAAGTACTTTGACTCAAGTACAAGACCTGAGTACTTCTACTTTGACTCAAGCACAAGACCTGAGTACTTCTACTTTTACTGAAGTACAAGACCTGAGTACTTCTACTTTTACTAAAGTACAAGACCTGAGTACTTTGACTCAAGTACAAGACCTGAGTACTTTGACTCAAGTACAAGACCTGAGTACTTCTCCCACCTTTGAACTCAGGAGTCAGGAATAAGGGAAGTAATTAAAGCAACTGTCCAGACTTTACTTTCATCAACAAATATTTAATATAGTTTATAAAAAAGAAAAGTAAAAAAACTTGACAGACAACAAAGAGTAGGAAAAACAAATACACACGAGGTCGTGACGAACAACGAGAAGATGTTGCATCAAATCCCTTCGTACTAACAACAGCGCACATTTGAAGAAGTTCTTTAACTTTTCAATAACGGTTTTTCAGGCAGAGGCTCGATCGAAGAGTCCGTGTTATATCTCCCTGTAAGATATGTCCATACGTGGGTCCGTCAATGCTTCGGGCTTTTATTGTGAAAGGCTCGCAGGAAGGAGTGGATCGATCGAAGAGTCCGTGTTCTATCTCCCTGTAAGATATGTCCATACGTGGGTCCGTCAATGCTTCGGGCTTTTATTGTGAAAGGCTCACAGGAAGGAGTGGATCCATTGATGAGTCCGTGTTATATCTCCCTGTAAGATATGTCCATACGTGGATCCGTCAATGCTTCGGGCTTTTATTGTGAAAGGCTCGCAGGAAGGAGTGGATCCATTGAAGAGTCCGTGTTCTATCTCCCTGTAAGATATGTCCATACGTGGATCCGTCAATGCTTCGGGCTTTTATTGTGAAAGGCTCGCAGGAAGGAGTGGATCCATTGAAGAGTCCGTGTTCTATCTCCCTGTAAGATATGTCCATACGTGGATCCGTCAATGCTTCGGGCTTTTATTGTGAAAGGCTCGCAGGAAGGAGTGGATCCATTGAAGAGTCCGTGTTCTATCTCCCTGTAAGATATGTCCATACGTGGATCCGTCAATGCTTCGGGCTTTTATTGTGAAAGGCTCGCAGGAAGGAGTGGATCCATTGATGAGTCCGTGTTATATCTCCCTGTAAGATATGTCCATACGTGGATCCGTCAATGCTTCGGGCTTTTATTGTGAAAGGCTCGCAGGAAGGAGTGGATCCATTGATGAGTCCGTGTTCTATCTCCCTGTAAGATATGTCCATACGTGGGTCCGTCAATGCTTCGGGCTTTTATTGTGAAAGGCTCGCAGGAAGGAGTGGATCGATCGAAGAGTCCGTGTTCTATCTCCCTGTAAGATATGTCCATACGTGGGTCCGTCAATGCTTCGGGCTTTTATTGTGAAAGGCTCGCAGGAAGGAGTGGATCGATCGATGACACCGTGTTCTATCTCCCTGTAAGATATGTCCATACGTGGATCCGTCAATGCTTCGGGCTTTTATTGTGAAAGGCTCGCAGGAAGGAGTGGATCCATTGATGAGTCCGTGTTCTATCTCCCTGTAAGATATGTCCATACGTGGGTCCGTCAATGCTTCGGGCTTTTATTGTGAAAGGCTCGCAGGAAGGAGTGGATCGATCGAAGAGTCCGTGTTCTATCTCCCTGTAAGATATGTCCATACGTGGGTCCGTCAATGCTTCGGGCTTTTATTGTGAAAGGCTCGCAGGAAGGAGTGGATCGATCGATGACACCGTGTTCTATCTCCCTGTAAGATATGTCCATACGTGGATCCGTCAATGCTTCGGGCTTTTATTGTGAAAGGCTCGCAGGAAGGAGTGGATCCATTGATGAGTCCGTGTTATATCTCCCTGTAAGATATGTCCATACGTGGGTCCGTCAATGCTTCGGGCTTTTATTGTGAAAGGCTCGCAGGAAGGAGTGGATCGATTGATGAGTCCGTGTTCTATCTCCCTGTAAGATATGTCCATACGTGGATCCGTCAATGCTTCGGGCTTTTATTGTGAAAGGCTCGCAGGAAGGAGTGGATCGATCGAAGAGTCCGTGTTATATCTCCCTGTAAGATATGTCCATACGTGGGTCCGTCAATGCTTCGGGCTTTTATTGTGAAAGGCTCGCAGGAAGGAGTGGATCCATTGATGACACCGTTTTTCTACGCTAAATAATACTCAGGTTTTTGGTGAAACAACAGTTCTATTTGAACGTTTAAATGAAATGCAGGAGTCTCCGTGTTGTACTTTTATAATCCTCATTCCTCGGTGCTAAATTCTTGTGTGAAAGAACTCGTGAAAACAGCTGTTTAAAACATGTTGACGTGCGAATGAGTTGTTAACCCCCCAAAAAGCCTGAGTGAAGAAATGTGTTCAGGGTCTCTGTGTTTTCGTTGTTTTGAGCATCGTTGTGATCAACTCTGTTCCGTTGATGCCTTGAGTTGCTTGTTTAGAAACTGAATCACACGTGGATTCGCTTCATGTTTGCGTTTCGGGGGAAATTCTAGTAACAAAAACAACAAATTGGAAAAATATGTTGACATGTAAAATAATTGCACCAAAGTCTGTGTTGTTTCAGATGAGTCCCTCCCTGATGCCTTTGACTGCAGCGTAGAAGCTCGAAATAAGCGACTTTTTTCATCCCATATATTCAAGTTTTGGGTGAAAAAAGACAACAGTTTGAACATATATTTGGACAATGCTTTCCGCACAACGTGATTGTTTGATATTATTATTTTCAATGAGAAAGCGCCTTGTTCCGGAGAATACTACAGTGCTTCATTCACACCGTAAATAATGTGGCAAAATCAAAACTTGGAAATTATTTTGCTAACACAAAAAACTAGCCCGGTTTTAAAAGTTTCAGAAGTGATGCTCGGTGGTGACGTCATCGTTTTGTCCGTCCGTTGCCTCGTCGTCCTTCCTTCTTCCTGCACAGTCGCAAAATAAATGTGTTATATATCTGATAAATTATTTTAAAATCAGGATTATGACTTTTATCAGTGTTTGGAGAGGAGTCCCTATCTTCAGGAAGGTTTTTACTTATCTGCTGGAAAAAGTCAAATGTGTCGTTTTTCAATATTGGGCTATAAAAAGTGAAGTTTTATGGATTGACAAAGCAAAATATGAACATTTTAAACCTGCTTAACATCAGCACATTGTTAGGTGAGTGTTACCTGGGGGGTTGCGTCTGTAAATGGACACCACGAGGAAGGTGGAGGCGCAGTACGGGGAGAAAACCACCAGGTGGCGTAACACCGTCAGCACTAACCAGACCCAGTCTGTACGGGGAGCGGTGGCAGCGGTGGCACCTACAGAAACATTACACATTTTACATATTTGACTCCACTGAAACATACTTTTGGGGCCAAAAAACTACTTTTAATAAAAAACACAAATATCTGATTTACACAAAAGTTCAACCTCTTAGATGAATAACTCTAGGACTACCACAAGTTTCAGGTTTTTGTACGTAGGACATGACTTTATATTTCCTACTTGAAATGATATTCTTATTAAATTAACTAACCTTAACTTTACATGTCATTTTAAATAATGCCTTTATTTACAAGAAGTACATTTAATTAAGTTATTAAAAAAAACAAAAAGTGCAGTAAAGGATAACAAAACATTCCGATATGAACCACCAGATGGCGCTGTGAATGAGTACAGGTGCATCACTTTACAATCAAAACATACAACGACTGTATTATTATTATTAAGGACTAAAGTTAGGCTTTACAACCTGGAAAGTTGTGCTTACATAATTAGTTGTGTTTAATTAATTTATTGTATTCATTTGAATTTGTATATTTTATTAAACAGAATAAATCGTATTCATAAATGCAGCAATTCTTTGAAATGCCAGTTTCCCCCCTGGCGATGAATCGGGTATTTTTGATTACTTTTATTTCCCCGCCCCCTCTCACCTCTGACAAATAAGAAGCTGGTTGCAGACTCTCCTTCATTACTGATGTGACACTTGTAGACGCCTTCATCATAGCTGGAAACGTTGTGGAGGGTCATGTGACCTGCAGCCCCGGTCTCGAGCAAGGAGCCATCTTTGTAGAAATCAGCGCGGAGGTCATCGCGATCCTTTGTTTTACACATCAGAGTTACGTTGTCTCCCTTCATCACAGCGAGGATCGGACTCTCCAGGATCACCGCTGTTTCTGAACACGGAGAAACATATGTGAAAACTAGCTAGCACCTTGTGGAGATTGTAACTAAACCCACTAACGAGTAAACGTATCTGAAGCTAACTGACGAGCTAACGTTATCCTGCTAAAATCCAAAACATGCAATAAAGAATACGATGGACTTAACTTACCTGAAACTTGATCATTCAAATTAAACGTCACGAAAGCTCAACAAAACTCAACAAATTAAATAATGATATAATGGTAAAGTGTACAATGTTGTGTAGCTAACTGACAAGCTAACGTTAGCATGCTAATATCTAAAATGCGTTTAGATGCTGGATGTAAATTAAACGTTATTTAAATAACACAAAAAACCTCAAATAATGAAATGACGACAAGTGCCGTGGCTAACGTAGAAGCTAATATTAGCATGCTAATATCTGAAACTTGTTCAGATAATACTTATATCAAATACTTAATTTATGATATCGTGAGCTCCCTATTGTTTGTTTTCAGGGATTGATAAGTGGTTCTTTTGTATATCGGCTTTAAAAAACCTTTATTTAAATAATACAAAAAGCCTCAAATAATGAAATGTACATTTCTCAAAGTTATTGAAGTCAATGTTATTTTGATTGCTTTTATTTATGTCTTCAATGTGTGCATATGTACAAATCTGTTGTGTATATATAGGATATACATATTTGTATACATATTTTTATATATCTTTGTTAATGTATTCTGGATTGTGGGAAAGGGTATTTCGATCTCTCTGTCTGTACACACAAACTGAAAGATTGACTTTGACTTGACTTTGTGTCGCTAACTTACAAGCTAATGTTAGCATGCTAATGATATGTTCTTCTGTATATTGTCTTTACCCTGGACGCTGATGTTGAGGCTGTTGCTGCGCTGCTTCACCCGAGACTCACACCAGTAGATGGCGGTGTCGGCCTGTTTGGAAGTGTAGATGTTGCAGCCACAGGAAGTGATATTGCCCCAGTTGTCTCCGCAGCCGGACGTCTTTCCTCCGGGGTTCACGGTGGGCACGCCGGTGGCGCTGGTGCTGAAGGTGGTGATGGTCGACCTGAAGATCCTCCACCCCTCCACGCTGCTGTTATCCCCGCAGCTCAGGGACAGATTCCTGTACTCAAACACCTGAGCCGAGGCCGGAGAGATGACCAGCGAGGCCGGGTCCGAGCCATCTGCAAGGCAAGTTTATTAAAGGTCCCCTATCATCCTCCTCTTCATCAATACATCCCAGGTCTCAGATATATCCAGAGCCTGTCTCTGATTGGCTGAAACACCAAACAGATCATTGCAGCATTACCCATAACCCCCTCTGTTTCAGCCCTGTTTCCAAAGTGCTGATTCTCTGTCTGTTACTTCAGATGGAAATAAGGAGCCCCTCCCCACGCCCCTCTGAGAGAGATTTGGTTACAAAGAACTCAATGGTGCTCTAGAGGAGATTCAGGTGATAAGGGGCGGGGGGGGGGGGGTACCTTGATTGCTGATTGGCTAATGGTTACACAAGACAAAACATCGTTATGACATCATAAAGTGGCCAAAATCTGATCAGCTCATTTTCAGACAGGTTTTTATAGAAATGGATCAAAAAGAGAGAGAATCTTTGTTCCTGAAACTTTCAGAGTCTCTTTCCACAGAGGGGACACATGTTGATGTAGAAGAGACATGAAGAAGAGGGGACACATGTTGATGTAGAAGAGACATGAAGAAGAGGGGACACATGTTGATGTAGAAGAGACATGGAGAAGAGGGGACCCATGTTGATGTAGAAGAGACATGAAGAAGAGGGGACACATGTTGATGTAGAAGAGACATGAAGAAGAGGGGACACATGTTGATGTAGAAGAGACATGAAGAAGAGGGGACACATGTTGATGAAGAGGGGACACATGTTGATGTAGAAGAGACATGAAGAAGAGGGGACACATGTTGATGTCGAAGAGACATGAAGAAGAGGGGACACATGTTGATGTAGAAGAGACATGAAGAAGAGGGGACACATGTTGATGTAGAAGAGACATGAAGAAGAGGGGACACATGTTGATGTAGAAGATACATGAAGAAGAGGGGACACATGTTGATGTAGAAGAGACATGAAGAAGAGGGGACACATGTTGATGTCGAAGAGACATGAAGAAGAGGGGACACATGTTGATGTAGAAGAGACATGGAGAAGAGGGGACACATGTTGATGTAGAAGAGACATGAAGAAGAGGGGACACATGTTGATGTAGAAGAGACATGAAGAAGAGGGGACACATGTTGATGTCGAAGAGACGTGAAGAAGAGGGGACACATGTTGATGTAGAAGAGACATGAAGAAGAGGGGACACATGTTGATGTAGAAGAGACATGAAGAAGAGGGGACACATGTTGATGTAGAAGATACATGAAGAAGAGGGGACACATGTTGATGTAGAAGAGACATGAAGAAGAGGGGACACATGTTGATGTCGAAGAGACATGAAGAAGAGGGGACACATGTTGATGTAGAAGAGACATGGAGAAGAGGGGACACATGTTGATGTAGAAGAGACATGGAGAAGAGGGGACACATGTTGATGTAGAAGAGACATGAAGAAGAGGGGACACATGTTGATGTAGAAGAGACATGAAGAAGAGGGGACACATGTTGATGTCGAAGAGACGTGAAGAAGAGGGGACACATGTTGATGTAGAAGAGACATGAAGAAGAGGGGACACATGTTGATGTAGAAGAGACATGAAGAAGAGGGGACACATGTTGATGTAGAAGAGACATGGAGAAGAGGGGACACATGTTGATGTAGAAGAGACATGAAGAAGAGGGGACACATGTTGATGTAGAAGAGACATGAAGAAGAGGGGACACATGTTGATGTAGAAGAGACATGAAGAAGAGGGGACACATGTTGATGAAGAGGGGACACATGTTGATGTAGAAGAGACATGAAGAAGAGGGGACACATGTTGATGTAGAAGAGACATGGAGAAGAGGGGACACATGTTGATGTAGAAGAGACATGAAGGAGAGGGGACACATGTTGATGTAGAAGAGACATGAAGAAGAGGGGACACATGTTGATGTAGAAGAGACATGAAGAAGAGGGGACACATGTTGATGTAGAAGAGACATGAAGAAGAGGGGACACATGTTGATGTAGAAGAGACATGGAGAAGAGGGGACACATGTTGATGTAGAAGAGACATGAAGAAGAGGGGACACATGTTGATGTAGAAGAGACATGAAGAAGAGGGGACACATGTTGATGTAGAAGAGACATGAAGAAGAGGGGACACATGTTGATGTAGAAGAGACATGAAGAAGAGGGGACACATGTTGATGTAGAAGAGACATGAAGAAGAGGGGACACATGTTGATGTAGAAGAGACATGAAGAAGAGGGGACACATGTTTGATGAAGAGGGGACACATGTTGATGTAGAAGAGACATGAAGAAGAGGGGACACATGTTGATGTAGAAGAGACATGAGAAGAGGGGACACATGTTGATGTAGAAGAGACATGAAGGAGAGGGGACACATGTTGATGTAGAAGAGACATGAAGAAGAGGGGACACATGTTGATGTAGAAGAGACATGAAGAAGAGGGGACACATGTTTGATGTAGAAGAGACATGAAGAAGAGGGGACACATGTTGATGTAGAAGAGACATGGAGAAGAGGGGACACATGTTGATGTAGAAGAGACATGAAGAAGAGGGGACACATGTTGATGTAGAAGAGACATGAAGAAGAGGGGACACATGTTGATGTAGAAGAGACATGAAGAAGAGGGGACACATGTTGATGTAGAAGAGACATGAAGAAGAGGGGACACATGTTGATGTAGAAGAGACATGAAGAAGAGGGGACACATGTTGATGTAGAAGAGACATGAAGAAGAGGGGACACATGTTGATGTAGAAGAGACATGAAGAAGAGGGGACACATGTTGATGTAGAAGAGACATGAAGAAGAGGGGACACATGTTGATGTAGAAGAGACATGAAGAAGAGGGGACACATGTTGATGTAGAAGAGACATGAGGAAGAGGGGACACATGTTGATGTAGAAGAGACATGAAGAAGAGGGGACACATGTTGATGTAGAAGAGACATGAAGAAGAGGGGACACATGTTGATGTAGAAGAGACATGAAGAAGAGGGGACACATGTTGATGTAGAAGAGACATGAAGAAGAGGGGACACATGTTGATGTAGAAGAGACATGAAGAAGAGGGGACACATGTTGATGTAGAAGAGACATGAAGAAGAGGGGACACATGTTGATGTAGAAGAGACATGAAGAAGAGGGGACACATGTTGATGTAGAAGAGACATGAAGAAGAGGGGACACATGTTGATGTAGAAGAGACATGAAGAAGAGGGGACACATGTTGATGTAGAAGAGACATGAAGAAGAGGGGACACATGTTGATGTAGAAGAGACATGAAGAAGAGGGGACACATGTTGATGTAGAAGAGACATGAAGAAGAGGGGACACATGTTGATGTAGAAGAGACATGAAGAAGAGGGGACACATGTTGATGTAGAAGAGACATGAAGAAGAGGGGACACATGTTGATGTAGAAGAGACATGAAGAAGAGGGGACACATGTTGATGTAGAAGAGACATGAAGAAGAGGGGACACATGTTGATGTAGAAGAGACATGAAGAAGAGGGGACACATGTTGATGTAGAAGAGACATGAAGAAGAGGGGACACATGTTGATGTAGAAGAGACATGAAGAAGAGGGGACACATGTTGATGTAGAAGAGACATGAAGAAGAGGGGACACATGTTGATGTAGAAGAGACATGAAGAAGAGGGGACACATGTTGATGTAGAAGAGACATGAAGAAGAGGGGACACATGTTGATGTAGAAGAGACATGAAGAAGAGGGGACACATGTTGATGTAGAAGAGACATGAAGAAGAGGGGACACATGTTGATGTAGAAGAGACATGAAGAAGAGGGGACACATGTTGATGTAGAAGAGACATGAAGAAGAGGGGACACATGTTGATGTAGAAGAGACATGAAGAAGAGGGGACACATGTTGATGTAGAAGAGACATGAAGAAGAGGGGACACATGTTGATGTAGAAGAGACATGAAGAAGAGGGGACACATGTTGATGTAGAAGAGACATGAAGAAGAGGGGACACATGTTGATGTAGAAGAGACATGAAGAGAGGGGACACATGTTGATGTAGAAGAGACATGAAGAAGAGGGGACACATGTTGATGTAGAAGAGACATGAGAAGAGGGGACACATGTTGATGTAGAAGAGACATGAAGAAGAGGGGACACATGTTGATGTAGAAGAGACATGAGAAGAGGGGGACACATGTTGATGTAGAAGAGACATGGAGAAGAGGGGACACATGTTGATGTAGAAGAGACATGAAGAAGAGGGGACACATGTTGATGTAGAAGAGACATGAAGAAGAGGGGACACATGTTGATGTAGAAGAGACATGAAGAAGAGGGGACACATGTTGATGTAGAAGAGACATGAGAAGAGGGGACACATGTTGATGTAGAAGAGACATGAAGAAGAGGGGACACATGTTGATGTAGAAGAGACATGAAGAAGAGGGGACACATGTTGATGTAGAAGAGACATGAAGAAGAGGGGACACATGTTGATGTAGAAGAGACATGAAGAAGAGGGGACACATGTTGATGTAGAAGAGACATGGAGAAGAGGGGACACATGTTGATGTAGAAGAGACATGAAGAAGAGGGGACACATGTTGATGTAGAAGAGACATGAAGAAGAGGGGACACATGTTGATGTAGAAGAGACATGAAGAAGAGGGGACACATGTTGATGTAGAAGAGACATGAAGGAGAGGGGACACATGTTGATGTAGAAGAGACATGAAGGAAGGGGACACATGTTGATGTAGAGACATGGAGAAGAGGGGACACATGTTGATGTAGAAGAGACATGAAGAAGAGGGGACACATGTTGATGTAGAAGAGACATGAAGAAGAGGGGACACATGTTGATGTAGAAGAGACATGAAGAAGAGGGGACACATGTTGATGTCGAATAGACATGAAGAAGAGGTGACACATGTTGATGTAGAAGAGACATGAAGAAGAGGGGACACATGTTGATGTAGAAGAGACATGAAGAAGAGGGGACACATGTTGATGTAGAAGAGACATGAAGAAGAGGGGACACATGTTGATGTAGAAGAGACATGAAGAAGAGGGGACACATGTTGATGTAGAAGAGGGGACACATGTTGATGTAGAAGAGACATGAAGAAGTGCGGACACATGTTGATGTAGAAGAGACATGAAGAAGAGGGGACACATGTTGATGTAGAAGAGGGGACACATGTTGATGTAGAAGAGACATGAAGAAGTGCGGACACATGTTGATGTAGAAGAGACATGAAGAAGAGGGGACACAAGGCAATTGAAAGTGTTTTAATGTTGGTTCCAATTCATTATTGGAACCAACATCTCAGGGTTATTTTTGAATTTGTCTACATCATGACTTTTCTGTCTTATTCCCAAAATATCTACCTTTTCATTATGTTTCTAAATTTCCAATTTCTGACTTGCATTGCCTCGACTTTTAACGGCATTGAAATGTAATTAAACTGAAAAGATGTTCATGTTGTATTGACTTATTTAGTTTGAGGTTGTACGAAACACACTAACCTAAAACCAGATACTTTTTTAAAGTGTTTTTCTTGTTATATTTAAGTAATGTACATAAAGAGTGTCCTAACCTTCCATTATGACCCAGCTCTCTGGAGACTCTCCTTCATTCTGGATGCTACACTTGTAGGCGCCTTGATTCGACTTGGTAAAATTGTAGAGGGTCATTTGACCATCATCCTCAGCACCGATGGAGACGCCATCTTTGTAGAAATCAGCAGAGGGGGGGTCGGCCATCTTTGTTCTGCAGGTCAGAGTGACGTCATCTCCCTCCGTCACGGGGGCGGCCGGACTCTGAAGACTCACTGGTCCACCTGAACACGAGACAAAGACGATAAATAACAAAAGAAAGAAAAGGCAAAGGACAAACGTCTCTTGATGCTTTCCTGGAGGTTGTTGAGGTGTGTTATGGAGCTTTGCAGGCTGTTGGTTTCAATAGTTTTCAAACAAAGTTGTGTGGTGGAAATGTATCGAGACTAACTAACTAATAATAATAAAATGGGAGGAAACCTTTCCGTTATACTGAAATGAAGATTATTGGAATAAGACGGACTTTTTGGGAGTTTATTCTTAAAGAAGGTAAATCGTTACAGAGTCAAGCAGTCTGCATCAGGAGGTCTGCAGAGGGTCTGAGATCCACATGTTCACACAGAGAATAGAAGAGGAGGGGCTGAGACAGAAAAGATAAACAGACTATATATAGGAGTCTTTAAAACACACATGCTACCAAATGGAGAAAGATCAAGTCTACACTCCACAAAAGATAAGACCACTAGCCTTAGGATAGCTCTAACATTATGTATGACTCATTTGGCTTATTGCTGCGACCTGTTGTTAGAAAAAGAAGAACAGATGGTGAACTTGAAATGCTCCTTCAGTCTGATACCATTTTCCATAACAGTTGTGAAACAGCATCCGGACCGTCTTCACGCAAAAAGCTTTAAATGTTGGAGCCAGGTGTTTGATTGGGTGTGACGATGTGTTCGCATAACAATAGAGTTCTAGGTGTTTGCCACTCGCCTCGTCCAATGAAAAGAATTTTGAGAAAACTACTTCCCCATTTGTAATGAAACTTTGTCAATGAATTAAGCTAAGACAGAACTAAATCATTTATTGAGCCTTTCTAATTGATAGGGCTTGAATTATTCTTATTTGTGTTAACATTGAAAGATCTCTCCTTAGAGTTCTAGTGGTTTCTAGCCTCGTCCAATAAGGAGGATTTCAACAGAACATCTTGCCTCGTAGCAGAATATGTTTACTCTTTGGTATGACAAGTAGTCATGCATGAAGCATTACTATTCCCCGTTAAGGACTCTCGTAGTGTTTCCTCTCGTGGTCTGTACTTATACCAACCACTTCCTTTAAATGTAATCTGTTCCCTTAAAACTCTCATGTGAATTCCCTAGGTGTATTCCAGCCAGTCTCTTTCTGAAACGTGTTCAAGTTGACTCCAGATGTTGTTGGGATTATTAAGACTATTTAACAACCAGTATGGAAATACCAATCAGAAAGGTCTCATTGAGGTCCAACTATGTGATTATAAAGGTCACGTATAAAAGGTTGTACTGAAACAGGAGCGAGAACAGAAAGTATTTTTAGATTTTTGTCATGAATTGAGAATCCTACTTTTAGAGCCATTTTCCTTTCATCATTATGGTTTGAATGTTTGTCTTATTAATATAAGGCTTTAGAGTAAACTCTTAACTCTTTATTTGTGTGAGTCACACTATGCTTTAACAGATGTTAATTTAAGTCTCACTTATTTGCTGTCTAATGTGCGCTGTCAGGTACGACGTGCATGTCTGCTGAGTTTGTGATTAGACGGGAAGCGGTATGGTCTTTAGACCGTGTTCTTTTGTTCTATGTTGATACTGTAGTTATTTTGAAGCGAGGAAGTGTGTCTTCATGTTTGTACGCCGCCTGGATCAAAGAATAAATCTGATTCAACGCTACAACGATCTCTGCAAAGTTAGTTTGGAAGCAAAGAGAGGCGCGTCATGACCCACGACCCCGACAGAGGAAAGTGGGTAGAAACTGATTAAAACGCCACGACACCTACCGACTATGGAGATGTTGACGCCGTTGCTGCTGTCTCCGTATTTCGACTGGCACCAGAACACCCCGCCTTCGGACAGCTTCACCGTGGTTATGTTACAAGTAGACACATTTAGTTTGCCCCAGCCCGATCCACACTTCACACTGAGGAGACAACATCAGTTTATTATGAAGACAAGTGGAAATAAATCTGCTTTATTCATCTTTTATAGCAGAGATAAGCCGCGTTGCTCCATGTGTCCACTTGGTTTTTTATAAATGGATTTTAGTGAAAGACAACAAAAAACAGAAGACAATTAGAAATAAGACATAAACCCTTTTTGTTGTTTCATGAATTTTGGATTTAATATTTACCTAAAGAATATCTAAATTAATATTAATACACCACTGTATATATATTATAACAATGTGTACATATGTATTTACCGTAAGCCCTTGTGATTATATACATTTAATTAGTATATGTATTATTATTTTATTTTATTTATATATTTTTTATTCATCTTACTTTAATTTAATTAACTTGTTATTATTATTATTATTTGTATTAATTTATTTAAATATATATCTTTAAGTGGGGCAACTGTCACAAAACTCAATTCTCCCCGTGGATTAACAAATATTTCTGATTCTGATTTTAGACCTTTGTGCTTTTCACTAAATGCTTTATGTGACCTTACTGTATGTAAATCTGTTAAATGTCGTATTAACAGAAGATTTTCTTATTGCCTAACTTTTCAAACATTCCCTGCATACCACAACACTTAGGACAAAAGAGGGAAACATTGCAAATAAACAAAATATAAACAATTAGGATTATAAATAAAGTGTGAAAATGGACAATATGCTGGTTTTTAATGATATTAAAAGGTAAAACCGAGATAAGATTCATATTTGTTATCAGTAAACGTACAGGGTGGTATCGTTTCTCCACGGCGTCCATTCCCAGGAGCTCGAACTATTGCAGCTCACCAAAATGTTCTCATACTCGAAAAACTGAGAACTGTTGGGGATGACCATCACCGACGCTGAGAGAAAGAAAGAGAGACGAACAAACCTTTCATTTATTTCCAAAGAATACTCCCTACTTGTCCGATTGCGTTAAACCAGGCTATGTACTGTGTTTGTGGTCAGATATTATGCATGTTTCAGTCGAAACAGCTGTGAAATGTCCATAACTTTTGAAACGTTTAATTCAAATCGATGAAGGACTTGACAGAAAATGGCCGATAGAGCGGTAAGGATTTTAAAGTCCTACAATGCTTTTCAAATATTGCAATCTAATATCAGATTTAAAAAGAGCCAGCAACAAATATGGCTACGTGATCATTGTACTTAGTTTCTTTAATTATAAATATGCACTCCGCTCTGCATCAGCCAAACGGCTCGCTGCTCCCTCGCTGCCAAGGGGACCCAAGTTCCCATCAGCCAAACGGCTCCCTGCACCCTCACTGCCAAGGGGACCCAAGTTCCCATCAGCAGAAACACGTGGGTTTGCTATCCTGGCTCCAAGATGGTGGAATGAGCTCCCCATTGACATCAGGACAGCAGAAAGCTTACACACCTTCCAGACTGAAAACTCATCTCTTTCGACTCCACTTCGAGCAATAGAACTATTAACAGAGCACTTATATACTAATAAAGGGCTGGTTTACCTAAAGCTATCTAAAGTTGCTACTCAACTGGCTTTAGGTAAGCCTTTGTTAGTATGTAAGTGCTTTTTATTTTGTATTCAAATTGCCGGAAGGTGTGTAAGCTTTCTGCTGATGTCAATGGGAGCTCATTCCACCATTTTGGAGCCACCTTAAGTTCTTCTGTTAATATATATTTTTTATGTGTATTTCTTTTTTAAATCAATATTACCCACAGGAAATATTGAGTAGTCTCATTCTGATTGTAGACATTTGAACGGCTCAGATGGCCTCTTTTTGCAACAAGCGCACAAACCGTTAAAAGACAAGAAGCGGCGAGCAACACACATAAAAGTTCATCAAGTCTTACAAATAGATGAGGTTTGAAAAACTTACCACGACCGTTGACAAGCGTCTGGAAGAAACTCAACGTCACTGAAACATAAACTCACAGTTCAACCATTCAGATCTTGACTTTCTTTGAATTCTTTAACTAAAACAAGTCTAAAAGTTCCCTAATTAATGGTATCCAATTAGTTCCTGTGATTATAATTAGATTTGAATGACACTTTCTACTTTACTTACAGAGTAAATGCAGTGTTGTTCTCATGGTTTCTGTAGCTTCGCTGGACTTCTGGTCGGAAATGTGATGGGGTTCAAAATCATCGAGAATATAAACCACACGATGGTGGCGGGGAGGGGGGGAGGAAATGATACCTGCTGATATGTCCATGTAGAGACGCATATCCTCTTGTCACAAATCTCACTAAAAGACCAACAGCCACATGAATAGCAGCAGTAAAATAGTTTTAAAGCAAGGTGTCATTGTTTCTAGCCATGATTTCTGGCTTAACTTCAGAAATCTGGAGGCGTTCTAGATAAATAATCTCTCCAATAGTCTTCTGGGTCAAACCATTGGGACTTTAACCAGGAAAACCTCGACCAGGACGATCCTGATTCCCATTGTTAAGTTCCCTACCCAAAGATCATGAACACAGTTGAGTTACATTCATGTTTTTAATAGTTACATTTGGTATCTGCTATCCACCAATGCTGTACGATTTCCAATACAATGGGCCTACATTTAAGGTCATAGCCTGATGCTAGAAACATTGCCTACTGGTCTTGTTTAAGGACATTGGGAACATTGGAATAAACCTTACTAAACTAGCTAAAGTGACATTGAAGTGGACTGGTTTAATTTATTCCCCAGGCTTCAAAGTTTTCGTTGCTGCAGGACAAGCCACTAACACGGAGGACGCCATGATTGCAAGCATTAAAGATCTGTAAGAGGATTACTAAACCACAATGTGTTGCATTTCTCATAACTCAATATGCAGCAACAGATTTTACAACAAAGCAACCCACCTTTCTCCAGCAGAGTGCCATGGCTTTAGACCTTAAAGTTGAAGCGAACAGAACCACATCATCTGCAAAGAGAGACACACTTCTGACCTCCACAAACAGAAACTCTACACCTACTAAAGATCAAGATTGATACCCCTGCAGCAGGGTTAGCTTAGCTTAGCATACAGACTGTAAACAGAGGGAAACACCTAGCATTGCTCAGACCAAACTCCAGGTCCAGCTCCCCTTAAACCAATAAATACCCGCTCTCTTACACACCTGTTCAAATCTGCCTACTCACTGTAGTGCTCCCCATTATATGTTTCATTTGTGTCCACTTGATTGTCTCCTCCATGATTTCCTGTCTGTGTTTTTATCATGTTCGGCTGCCTATTAGCGTTTATTTTTTAACAAATGATACGTTGTCCTTGGGTGTCATGAAAGGCGCCTGAAATAAAATGTATTATTATTACTGGTCAAATGCCAAAAGGTTTGAGTTAATAAATATTGAGTATTTTTGAGTTTTATAGTATTTAGTGTTGTGTTTCTTTCAGGCTATAGACTTTGGACACACGAACACTAACTACCTCTCCAAGAGGTTTCATTGTTGCTTGGACAATTGAACGCATTTTCATTTTAGACCTTACATGTAACAGTTATTTGATATGATCTGGCCCCTCAGTGCCAGACCCCCCCCCCCCCCCATTAGCTTGTATATCCTGTTCAAACTGGTTTCTGCCCCACACTAGGTGGTTTCTTGCGGATGTCTGCAGTGTGGTCTGAGGTGTGAGTTTGCAGCAGCAGATGGAAACAGGAAACTCTCAGTGTTTGTACAAGATACGCTAAAGATTGATTGTATATTGTTGTATGCTATTGAGTGAAGTTCTATCACATGAGTTTACCCAGACAGCATTACTGTATGTGTTTTCACGTAGTTTTTCTTCATTAAAGAGGTCCATTTTGTAAATATTAATAATAGACTTAAAATCTGCTTGTTGAAAACATTGTTGTATTTTTTGTAAAAATGGGTAAAGATTGTAGGTGTGGTATGGCCAAGAGGAGCTGTGACCTGAATACTTCCTTCACTTATGTCTGCTTGTAAAACATGTACACGATTTGGTTGTGGGATTAATGGATTTGGATGCCAACCAGGAAATTACCCTTTTGTGAAAACAAACCTATGTTTTCCCCGAGTTTTTATCCCAAATGTTTTAAGTTCGCTCTTAAAAATTAACCAATTCAATTTTAGAAAGATATTAAAAACAAAATCACTAAAATATTTAACTTTAATGTTCAAAATGCTCAGTTTGTTCTCGCAGTATGACACCCTCTCTTGTCTCCGTCATTCATGAATTAAATGTCATTTAATTCAACAACTCTGTTTTGCCTCTGCTCTAGTGTTTCCACCATGCTTTCTGCAGGTGTTGGTGTTATATCCTCTGCACACATGCTGATCGTAAACACATCATTTGACATCAAGCCTTCGACTTCAGGTGAACTCTGGCATTACTGACATTGCAATGTGAAAAAACCACAAGCCTTGTTTCTTGTTGAGTTGTGTGTCGACATCATCCCAATTTGTTTTCAATGAGAGGCCTCTACTGTCCTGTGATGTTGCTTTAGTGCCAGAAGCTTTCATAAACTTGTTTTATCCAGTTTTAAGTCACATGTTTACATCTAGGTGCTGTTTAAAGAAGGGTTTTAGTGACGGGACGTCTGGATCTGAAGTTACCAGAGAAACAAGCTGAGCTAACGTTAGCAGTTAGCTAGTAATTCTTCCATCCCAATTCAATCAAACTGCATCAGAGAAATACACATTTTCAACGTGAAATAGCTAAACAATTACATATTGTACATTTTAAAAAAGCGGTAACCCTTATGACTTAACGTAACAATGTTTATTTAAAGTTTTTATTAAGCTTTTATAAAAAGAGCATGAAACAAATCACAGTTATTTCAATAATTCTTGAAAGATTATCTCAAAATTACAATAATATTGGAAGCAATTAATAGAATTAGATTAGATTGATTAATTTCTGCTTCCACGTAAAATATTCCCTCATTAATCCAGTTCTGACTGATTGTATGCTTAAATAATGTCAACAGCGTTAGCCCGCTAACTAAAGTACCTGCTCAGCTAATTACCATTAGCGCCCTATAACACCAACAGGAGTGCTTGTTGGATCGTTATGAAGTGTCTGAAACACCCAACTTTGGATGCTGGGTTTGAACGCCTCTCACCTTATCTTTTATCATTCATCATACAAATATTTCGGTAACTTTTCATTATGAACAGAGAGTGCTACGTCAATAAAAATATCTGAAAATAAATTCCCGTATCTCAATGTTTAAATGATATAAGAGAAAACGAGAAACAGACTTTAGGCGTGGTCGGACAACTTTGTACAAGACTTCGTAAGAACGTCTATGCAACATACAATAACAAAAACTGATGAATAGTAACTATACCAAAAAGCTAAGTGTTACATATAAAAACAGTTTATGCATTGTATCTCCTTATGTTGACAACTTCTTTTGATAGTCACTAACTTGTCGTCGGTTCGAAAATGTTAATAAATTAGCTTCTGCAGTCGTTGCGTCATATGCAGCCAAGCTAATGATTAAATAGCTAGTAAAAGCTAGCATGAAAGTAACATACAGTATATAAATGTTTACAAGTATATATGCACCTGAAGAAGGTTTGAATATAAGAAATATAAAATAGTTTTCTGTAGTTTGTCCAATCAGAGGCCTCATAGTTTGCTCTCGAGGGCCGTGTTGACTTTTTCTTGACCAATCATGTTGCGGCTGGGATCTGTGGCTCCGCCTTCTGCATCATCTGTTGGGATTTAAGTTCATTATTAAGTCAAAGTTATTTAAGTGATTTGCATAATTGAATTATTTCCACAAGTCTGTAAAAAAATTGAAGTTACATTCTTGTGAAATGTCCCTGTATGTGAAAACCTACATGGAGATAAAGCGGACTCGGATGCATTGTGAGGACTTTTTGCCCGGTCCTCATTATGTGTTTGTGTGAGTGTGTGTGTGTGTGTGCTGACCTTTGACCTGTCGGTCCAGGAGGCGTGGTCCTGCCAGCCCGATACCAAGCGCTCCGATGGGCGCTGTTACCAGGATTGCTAACACGGCTAACGTTAGCACGTCCAAAACCAAACTTAATAAAGGTCTCGTCACCCTCCTCCCTCGCCATGTCCAATGCTTTGGAGCCAATAGCAGCCTGGAACACACAAAAAACGTTTTAAAATCCATTAACTGGATGTGGACATGTCTCATTGAGGAGGTTCTGGCGGTTCTTTTATTGGGTTCTAGGGGGATAACGGGAGGTGTTATGGTCATATATGTCCTTGAAGTAATCTCATGGTGTCATTGACAAGGTTTAACGATCCTATAGTAGGTTTTAGGTGTAATTGATTAAGCTTTAATCGAAGAGGTTATAGAGGTCCTTCGAAGAGTTCTAGAGTTGCCTTGGGAGATTTGTAATGCTCATATGCTGATTAGTTTATTAGCTGATAATGGTACCTGGCCACTCCCTGATGTCCATAAATAATAAACCAATAATTAACGACATGGGGATTAAACCAGTTCTTGTATACAGTTTATGTCTTTCTAGGACGTTGTAGGGTTCCAGTACTAATAAAGAAGGTGTTATTGATCATCTTGGTGGTTCACACACACACCTGTACGGTGGCTTTTGGCAGCCAGGCCACAGAGATGAAGATTTTCTCCTTCAGGTTGAATCCTGCGAAGTGAACCAGCGCGAAGGTGACGAGCAGACGGATCACCAGACCAATGCTGATGCAGGCCAGACCCAGACCTGAACACACCGACAGAAGAGCGTTAAACTTCCTAAAGTCTGTTTGAATGTAAAGCTATAGGCCAAGTCATACTTCAAATCCTGCAATTTTATTCCACACTCACACAGCGTTTGTACCTCTTGCTAGTTTGCTTAGAATAAGAAGCCAACAAACTGAATGGTTGTTTTGAAGAGCTTCCCCCAGATTGGGAATCAGTGTTCTAGGAGGTAATAAAGACCATCCTTTTGAAGTGACTGTTATTTTTGTATATAATGATTGTTGCTTTTATTTAGGTCTTAATGTGTGCATATGTATAAATGTGTCTTTTGATTGTGTATATATAGGATATACAAATTTGAATACATATTTTTATATATATTTGTTTTGTATTCGAGATTCGGGAAACGGTTCGATCTCTCTGTTTGTACACACAAACTGGAATATTGACAAAGAGGTTCAAGAAGTCTTATAGGAGTGTCTAGAGGTGATCACAAAAGTATTGTAAAACTCAAGGACAAATCCAGCGACTCCCAAATGTTTCAGTTGCCTATATGAGCCCAACGTAAAGGGCATGAGTTAGCAACAACACTGTTGTTTGTACGGTTCTCATGGTTCTTACCCACGGTGCTCGGGCTGAGGCTTGCTATTCTGATCTCTGCTCCAATCAGACCAAAGAGAAGCGGCTGGAAAACATCCCAGGACCGACCCACCATGGCCGCCACCGGAGCCTGAAGATAAACAAAGAAAAACTCAAACAGTCCGGACTAAAAGACGTCGTGTAAACAGGTCAAGTAAGTAAGTAATTTGTCTTAATTTAAATTATTTAATTTCATATTCTATTTACCTGTATATAAACTTTTTGCACTCCTTTTTATTTTGTATTGTATTATACATGTTGCATTGTTGGAGGGGCTCAGGTTCAGTGCATATGACAATACAACTTTGAATCTTTGAATCAAGTGTTTCATCCAGATTAAAGTGAGATATCTTGTGTGTGACCTTTTCGGTTTTCCAGCCCAGAGCAGCCAGAAAGGCCAGCACCAGCGTGGAGAGACCGCCAGCTCCGGCAAAAACCAATAACGTGGCTGAAGAACACCGAAAATATGGAGAGACCCAACAGCAGGATAGTCCTCGTCAGAACCAGGTCCTCCTGCAGACAGACGGAGAACCATTAAATAACTCATCAATGATTCACCTGTAGTGTCTCGATCTAAAACAGCACAGCAGCTCAGGACCAGACCCAGGATCAGCCAACCCACCACCTATTTGATTTCATTTCTGAACTATTTCATTTCTTCTGGCAACATCTGATTTATCTTTTCTTATTTTTGTGTTATTTTACTAATTTATTTGATTGCAATATAACATAAATTCTTGCTCAATTGTATTAATGTTTTTAATTTATTGAATCTATCTTATTTTTGCACAACTTTATTTAGTTTTTCATCATTTTTTTCATCATTTTAATCAGCACTCACCTGGTCGTTGCTGGGAAGCAGCAGAGGAACAGACCCAGGATCAGCCCGGCTATGACCCCCCCCACCACCTCCAGCAGACCCTTCAGGATGTTCATCCACATGGCCCCTGCAGGACAAACATGGTATATATAGACCAGGATAAAACCAAATAAAATAAAAACAGTATATTCCCCTCTACAGACCTGTGGAGAAGGTGATTCCCAGACAGGTGGAGAACCCAGTTATGGCCAGAATATCGTCAAAACTCCCAGCAGCCATCAGGAGGGTTGGGATTCCCTGGACAACAACACAGAGCATCATGGAACATCATATAAATACAGAAAATACGTTCACGGGGACTTCAGTTTTGATGCTGGCAGGTTGTAGGGTTCACTGTGGTTTTTCATTTGGAGGTCCCGAGGGTTCTTAGTGCTCTTGTATTCTTGAATTGAAGGAATTCTAGAGGTTTCTTTGGATATTCCAGAAGTCTGTAGTTTTTTAATGCAATAAGTTGAAGTTTTCCTGTAGGTCTTTTCTGAGGTTCTACGGTTTCTAGAGGCCTTTTTGTTTTAGATTCTATAGGTTCCATTGGTTTTTGTACTCTGTCACGCTCTGGCTCAAGGGCGGACAAAAGAAGGAGCCCACGCATGATTCATATCGAATTAAAGTATTTATTAAAGAACTAAGTTAACTATGAAGTCATTTAATCAGTAATGTGTGTAGGGTGTGTGTGTGTGAGCATGCATTAGTATATAAAGCAAAGACAACAAACCAAGATCCAGTAGAGCCAAGCAACCCAAGAGGAGAGAGAGGGTGTTTCTCAATGTCGAGGAAGGCTCCTCCAGAGCCACTATTTCAAGGATGCTACATCATCGAATCCAGCCGAAGGACTGTTCCAATGTCCAGGATCCTTGGAATTCTACCGAGGACTGAATCCTCCGTTGTGGGAATTTTCGAGGATGCACGAGTGTATCCTCCGCGGTCTTAAAATCCCCACAATGCTTTGCGCACTGACCAATTTCCAAAATCTTTGGCGGAAAATGTAAGGCGGGGCCTCTCATATGATACACACCTGCACACTTGCTAGCCTGTTCCATTATTCGTTCTCCGAATGCCAGGAAGGATTCTTGCCTAGCCTCTGATGGACCTTACTCGGAAGACATGTCCTACCAAGGAAGCATCCTCGACATTGAGAAACACCCACAGACTTCTCAGGCACCCATCTATATCATAATAGAGATATTTAAGGAGGTCCTAAACGTTTTTGTACTCATTTAAGGACATAAGGATGCCATCATTGCTCTTTGTGTTCAGCCTGCACATGTAGTAATGTTTACAGAGCGGCTCCCCCTGGTGGCAGACTGAAGAACAACAGGTGAGTTATTTACCTTCTCCACGCCCAATCCTTCCCTCTGCAGCAGCAACATGGAGGGGACCACGACCGCCGGGGACACGGCAGCCAGGACGAAACTACACACACACACACACACACACACACACACACACACACACACACACACACACACACACACACACACACACACACATACACACACACACACACACACACACACACACACACACACACACACACACTTTAATACACTGTAGTTTACATATTTATCCCAGCGGCTCAGGAAGAAAGCCCACAGGATTACAAAACTGTTAAACACCTGAACATCCACAACATTCATCTGTTTGCAACTTACAAATTATGTATCTAATATATCGTATTCCAATTACTTGAATAAAGACTCTTCTTGCACTATTTCTATTCTATTTTATTTGTATTTACTTGCATTTTTATCTGGTTGTTGTGTTGCTCTGTTGGAGGAGCCGGTGACCTCAGATTTTCATTGATATATCTACACTGTAGCTATGTACACATGACAATAAAAGCCTTGAATCTTGAACCTTGTGTGTGTGTGTGTGTGTGTGTGTGTGTGTGTGTGTGTGTGTGTGTGTGTGTGTGTGTGTGTATTGACTGTCTGTGTGTGTGTGTGTGTGTGTGTATGCTGTGTGTGTGTATGCTGTGTGTGTGTATGCTGTGTGCGTGTGCGTGTGCATGTGTGTGTGTGTGTGTGTGTGTGTGTGTGTGTGTGTGTGTGTGTGTGTGTGTGTGTGTGTGTGTTACCCCAGGATGAAGCCCCACACCCAGGGAAGCCCCAACAGGAAGTGAGAAACCACGGCCACGACGGAGGCCTCCACCACGCAGGGGCCGACCGCCAAACGCACACACACCGCCTTCAGGCGACTCAACGCCTGCAGACACACACACACACAATTATAAGTATAGTATGCAGTATATTTACTGAGTGTTCAGTGGTTGAAAACGTACCCAGGTACTGTACTTAAGTAAAATAAATAAAATGCTCTAAAAACACTCCATTACAAGTAAAAATCCTGAACTCAAATTGTTGTTTTCATTTGGATATTTGCATATTATTTTCTTGATTGTATTTTTAGAGAACCGCAGTGATGCGTCCTAAAACCCGGAAGTAAGTTAGCATTTTTACCACTTCCGCTTCCTTCGACAAAAAGCAATGCAATCTCTCCATAGGGTTTTGGAAAATAGCTCCAAATAAGGTCTGTGTTTGACACAAATTGAAGAGAAAGATCACGTTTTGTTCTACGACATTAAATCCATCAGCAGTGACCCCGCTGGTGATTTCTGAAGAGTTGACGTGTCTGAAAAACAATGGTTGTTAACATGTGGCCGAATAGGACTACAGAAGTTGTCCAGGCCGTTTTACGTCATTACACCGAAAACATAAACACTCTCGCTAAGTTTGCTTGCCCTGTTCTGCTTGAAAGCAAGTCCCTGCCTCCTGCAGACTGTTCAAACAAATGCTTCAACTTGTACAATTTTGAATCTGTAGTTTTTAATATGGAAACCCATCCCTGTTTTTCAGGTCTCAGGCTCGAAAATGACATTCCCAGAACAAATGACCATATCTTCTAAAAGGGTTAAATTCATAATCTTTGTTCTCAAAGTAATGATAAACCTGTG
>JAPTMU010000417.1:40000-85273 GCA_028583405.1 Pogonophryne albipinna | reverse complement strand
TTCTACTTTTACTCAAGAACAAGATCTGAGTACTTCTACTTTTACTCAAGAGCAAGATCTGAGTACTTCTACTTTTACTCAAGAACAAGATCTGAGTACTTCTACTTTTACTCAAGTACAAGACCTGAGTACTTCTACTTTTACTCAAGTACAATATCTGAGTACTTCTACTTTTACTCAAGTACAATATCTGAGTACTTCTACTTTTACTCAAGTACAATATCTGAGTACTTCTACTTTGACTACAAGATCTGAGTACTTCTACTTTGACTACAAGATCTGAGTACTTTGACTCAAGTACAAGACCTGAGTACTTCTACTTTTACTCAAGAACAAGATCTGAGTACTTCTACTTTTACTCAAGTACAAGTTCTGAGTACTTCTACTTTTACTCAAGTACAAGACCTGAGTACTTCTACTTTTACTCAAGAACAAGACCTGAGTACTTCTACTTTTACTCAAGTGCAAGATCTGAGTACTTTTACTCAAGTACAAGACCTGAGTACTTCTACTTTTACTCAAGTACAAGACCTGAGTACTTCTACTTTGACTCAAGAACAAGACCTGAGTACTTCTACTTTTACTCAAGTACAAGACCTGAGTACTTCTACTTTTACTCAAATGCAAGATCTGAGTACTTTGACTCAAGTACAAGATCTGAGTACTTTGACTCAAGTACAAGATCTGAGTACTTTGACTCAAGTACAAGATCTGAGTACTTTGACTCAAGTACAAGACCTGAGTACTTTGACTCAAGTACAAGACCTGAGTACT
The DNA here is from genome assembly GCA_028583405.1 of Pogonophryne albipinna. Lineage (NCBI taxonomy): Eukaryota > Metazoa > Chordata > Actinopteri > Perciformes > Artedidraconidae > Pogonophryne > Pogonophryne albipinna. Next base: position 84,499 of record JAPTMU010000417.1, on the reverse strand, counting down.
TTGACTCAAGTACAAGATCTGAGTACTTCTACTTTGACTCAAGTACAAGACCTGAGTACTTTGACTCAAGTACAAGACCTGAGTACTTTGACTCAAGTACAAGACCTGAGTACTTTGACTCAAGTACAAGACCTGAGTACTTCTACTATTACTCAAGTACAAGACCTGAGTACTTCTACTATTACTCAAGTACAAGACCTGAGTACTTTGACTCAAGTACAAGACCTGAGTACTTCTACTATTACTCAAGTACAAGACCTGAGTACTTCTACTATTACTCAAGTACAAGACCTGAGTACTTTGACTCAAGTACAAGACCTGAGTACTTCTACTATTACTCAAGTACAAGACCTGAGTACTTTGACTCAAGTACAAGACCTGAGTACTTCTACTATTACTCAAGTACAAGACCTGAGTACTTTGACTCAAGTACAAGACCTGAGTACTTCTACTTTGACTCAAGTACAAGACCTAAGTACTTTGACTCAAGTACAAGACCTGAGTACTTCTACTTTGACTCAAGCACAAGACCTGAGTACTTCTACTTTACTGAAGTACAAGACCTGAGTACTTCTACTTTTACTAAAGTACAAGACCTGAGTACTTTGACTCAAGTACAAGACCTGAGTACTTTGACTCAAGTACAAGACCTGAGTACTTTGACTCAAGTACAAGACCTGAGTACTTTGACTCAAGTACAAGACCTGAGTACTTTGACTCAAGTACCAGACCTGAGTACTTCTACTATTACTCAAGTACAAGACCTGAGTACTTTGACTCAAGTACAAGACCTGAGTACTTCTACTATTACTCAAGTACAAGACCTGAGTACTTTGACTCAAGTACAAGACCTGAGTACTTCTACTTTGACTCAAGTACAAGACCTAAGTACTTTGACTCAAGTACAAGACCTGAGTACTTCTACTTTGACTCAAGCACAAGACCTGAGTACTTCTACTTTTACTGAAGTACAAGACCTGAGTACTTCTACTTTTACTAAAGTACAAGACCTGAGTACTTTGACTCAAGTACAAGACCTGAGTACTTTGACTCAAGTACAAGACCTGAGTACTTTGACTCAAGTACAAGACCTGAGTACTTTGACTCAAGTACAAGACCTGAGTACTTTGACTCAAGTACCAGACCTGAGTACTTTGACTCAAGTACAAGACCTGAGTACTTTGACTCAAGTACAAGACCTGAGTACTTTGACTCAAGTACAAGACCTGAGTACTTCTACTTTTACTCAAGAACAAGATCTGAGTACTTTGACTCAAGTACCAGACCTGAGTACTTTGACTCAAGTACAAGACCTGAGTACTTTGACTCAAGTACCAGACCTGAGTACTTTTACTCAAGTACAAGACCTGAGTACTTTGACTCAAGTACAAGACCTGAGTACTTTGACTCAAGTACAAGACCTGAGTACTTTGACTCAAGTACAAGATCTGAGTACTTTGACTCAAGTGCAAGACCTGAGTACTTCTACTTTTACTCAAGTACAAGACCTGAGTACTTCTACTTTGACTCAAGTACCAGACCTGAGTACTTTTACTCAAGTACAAGACCTGAGTACTTTGACTCAAGTACAAGACCTGAGTACTTTGACTCAAGTACAAGACCTGAGTACTTTGACTCAAGTACAAGACCTGAGTACTTTGACTCAAGTACAAGACCTGAGTACTTCTCCCACCTTTGAACTCAGGAGTCAGGAATAAGGGAAACAATTAAAGCAACTGTCCAGACTTTACTTTCATCAACAAATATTTAATACAGTTTATAAAAAAGAAAAGTAGAAAAACTTGACAGACAACAAAGAGTAGGAAAAACAAATACACACGAGGTCGTGACGAACAACGAGAAGATGTTGCATCAAATCCCTTCGTACTAACAACAGCGCACATTTGAAGAAGTTCTTTAACTTTTCAATAACGGTTTTTCAGGCAGAGGCTCGATCGAAGAGTCCGTGTTCTATCTCCCTGTAAGATATGTCCATACGTGGATCCGTCAATGCTTCGGGCTTTTATTGTGAAAGGCTCGCAGGAAGGAGTGGATCGATTGATGACACCGTGTTCTATCTCCCTGTAAGATATGTCCATACGTGGATCCGTCAATGCTTCGGGCTTTTATTGTGAAAGGCTCGCAGGAAGGAGTGGATCGATCGAAGAGTCCGTGTTCTATCTCCCTGTAAGATATGTCCATACGTGGGTCCGTCAATGCTTCGGGCTTTTATTGTGAAAGGCTCGCAGGAAGGAGTGGATCGATCGAAGAGTCCGTGTTCTATCTCCCTGTAAGATATGTCCATACGTGGGTCCGTCAATGCTTCGGGCTTTTATTGTGAAAGGCTCACAGGAAGGAGTGGATCCATTGATGAGTCCGTGTTATATCTCCCTGTAAGATATGTCCATACGTGGATCCGTCAATGCTTCGGGCTTTTATTGTGAAAGGCTCGCAGGAAGGAGTGGATCCATTGAAGAGTCCGTGTTCTATCTCCCTGTAAGATATGTCCATACGTGGATCCGTCAATGCTTCGGGCTTTTATTGTGAAAGGCTCGCAGGAAGGAGTGGATCCATTGAAGAGTCCGTGTTCTATCTCCCTGTAAGATATGTCCATACGTGGATCCGTCAATGCTTCGGGCTTTTATTGTGAAAGGCTCGCAGGAAGGAGTGGATCCATTGAAGAGTCCGTGTTCTATCTCCCTGTAAGATATGTCCATACGTGGATCCGTCAATGCTTCGGGCTTTTATTGTGAAAGGCTCGCAGGAAGGAGTGGATCCATTGATGAGTCCGTGTTATATCTCCCTGTAAGATATGTCCATACGTGGATCCGTCAATGCTTCGGGCTTTTATTGTGAAAGGCTCGCAGGAAGGAGTGGATCCATTGATGAGTCCGTGTTCTATCTCCCTGTAAGATATGTCCATACGTGGGTCCGTCAATGCTTCGGGCTTTTATTGTGAAAGGCTCGCAGGAAGGAGTGGATCGATCGAAGAGTCCGTGTTCTATCTCCCTGTAAGATATGTCCATACGTGGGTCCGTCAATGCTTCGGGCTTTTATTGTGAAAGGCTCGCAGGAAGGAGTGGATCGATCGATGACACCGTGTTCTATCTCCCTGTAAGATATGTCCATACGTGGATCCGTCAATGCTTCGGGCTTTTATTGTGAAAGGCTCGCAGGAAGGAGTGGATCCATTGATGAGTCCGTGTTCTATCTCCCTGTAAGATATGTCCATACGTGGGTCCGTCAATGCTTCGGGCTTTTATTGTGAAAGGCTCGCAGGAAGGAGTGGATCGATCGAAGAGTCCGTGTTCTATCTCCCTGTAAGATATGTCCATACGTGGGTCCGTCAATGCTTCGGGCTTTTATTGTGAAAGGCTCGCAGGAAGGAGTGGATCGATCGATGACACCGTGTTCTATCTCCCTGTAAGATATGTCCATACGTGGATCCGTCAATGCTTCGGGCTTTTATTGTGAAAGGCTCGCAGGAAGGAGTGGATCCATTGATGAGTCCGTGTTATATCTCCCTGTAAGATATGTCCATACGTGGGTCCGTCAATGCTTCGGGCTTTTATTGTGAAAGGCTCGCAGGAAGGAGTGGATCGATTGATGAGTCCGTGTTCTATCTCCCTGTAAGATATGTCCATACGTGGATCCGTCAATGCTTCGGGCTTTTATTGTGAAAGGCTCGCAGGAAGGAGTGGATCGATCGAAGAGTCCGTGTTATATCTCCCTGTAAGATATGTCCATACGTGGGTCCGTCAATGCTTCGGGCTTTTATTGTGAAAGGCTCGCAGGAAGGAGTGGATCCATTGATGACACCGTTTTTCTACGCTAAATAATACTCAGGTTTTTGGTGAAACAACAGTTCTATTTGAACGTTTAAATGAAATGCAGGAGTCTCCGTGTTGTACTTTTATAATCCTCATTCCTCGGTGCTAAATTCTTGTGTGAAAGAACTCGTGAAAACAGCTGTTTAAAACATGTTGACGTGCGAATGAGTTGTTAACCCCCCAAAAAGCCTGAGTGAAGAAATGTGTTCAGGGTCTCTGTGTTTTCGTTGTTTTGAGCATCGTTGTGATCAACTCTGTTCCGTTGATGCCTTGAGTTGCTTGTTTAGAAACTGAATCACACGTGGATTCGCTTCATGTTTGCGTTTCGGGGGAAATTCTAGTAACAAAAACAACAAATTGGAAAAATATTTTGACATGTAAAATAATTGCACCAAAGTCTGTGTTGTTTCAGATGAGTCCCTCCCTGATGCCTTTGACTGCAGCGTAGAAGCTCGAAATAAGCGACTTTTTTCATCCCATATATTCAAGTTTTGGGTGAAAAAAGACAACAGTTTGAACATATATTTGGACAATGCTTTCCGCACAACGTGATTGTTTGATATTATTATTTTCAATGAGAAAGCGCCTTGTTCCGGAGAATACTACAGTGCTTCATTCACACCGTAAATAATGTGGCAAAATCAAAACTTGGAAATTATTTTGCTAACACAAAAAACTAGCCCGGTTTTAAAAGTTTCAGAAGTGATGCTCGGTGGTGACGTCATCGTTTTGTCCGTCCGTTGCCTCGTCGTCCTTCCTTCTTCCTGCACAGTCGCAAAATAAATGTGTTATATATCTGATAAATTATTTTAAAATCAGGATTATGACTTTTATCAGTGTTTGGAGAGGAGTCCCTATCTTCAGGAAGGTTTTTACTTATCTGCTGGAAAAAGTCAAATGTGTCGTTTTTCAATATTGGGCTATAAAAAGTGAAGTTTTATGGATTGACAAAGCAAAATATGAACATTTTAAACCTGCTTAACATCAGCACATTGTTAGGTGAGTGTTACCTGGGGGGTTGCGTCTGTAAATGGACACCACGAGGAAGGTGGAGGCGCAGTACGGGGAGAAAACCACCAGGTGGCGTAACACCGTCAGCACTAACCAGACCCAGTCTGTACGGGGAGCGGTGGCAGCGGTGGCACCTACAGAAACATTACACATTTTACATATTTGACTCCACTGAAACATACTTTTGGGGCCAAAAAACTACTTTTAATAAAAAACACAAATATCTGATTTACACAAAAGTTCAACCTCTTAGATGAATAACTCTAGGACTACCACAAGTTTCAGGTTTTTGTACGTAGGACATGACTTTATATTTCCTACTTGAAATGATATTCTTATTAAATTAACTAACCTTAACTTTACATGTCATTTTAAATAATGCCTTTATTTACAAGAAGTACATTTAATTAAGTTATTAAAAAAAACAAAAAGTGCAGTAAAGGATAACAAAACATTCCGATATGAACCACCAGATGGCGCTGTGAATGAGTACAGGTGCATCACTTTACAATCAAAACATACAACGACTGTATTATTATTATTAAGGACTAAAGTTAGGCTTTACAACCTGGAAAGTTGTGCTTACATAATTAGTTGTGTTTAATTAATTTATTGTATTCATTTGAATTTGTATATTTTATTAAACAGAATAAATCGTATTCATAAATGCAGCAATTCTTTGAAATGCCAGTTTCCCCCCTGGCGATGAATCGGGTATTTTTGATTACTTTTATTTCCCCGCCCCCTCTCACCTCTGACAAATAAGAAGCTGGTTGCAGACTCTCCTTCATTACTGATGTGACACTTGTAGACGCCTTCATCATAGCTGGAAACGTTGTGGAGGGTCATGTGACCTGCAGCCCCGGTCTCGAGCAAGGAGCCATCTTTGTAGAAATCAGCGCGGAGGTCATCGCGATCCTTTGTTTTACACATCAGAGTTACGTTGTCTCCCTTCATCACAGCGAGGATCGGACTCTCCAGGATCACCGCTGTTTCTGAACACGGAGAAACATATGTGAAAACTAGCTAGCACCTTGTGGAGATTGTAACTAAACCCACTAACGAGTAAACGTATCTGAAGCTAACTGACGAGCTAACGTTATCCTGCTAAAATCCAAAACATGCAATAAAGAATACGATGGACTTAACTTACCTGAAACTTGATCATTCAAATTAAACGTCACGAAAGCTCAACAAAACTCAACAAATTAAATAATGATATAATGGTAAAGTGTACAATGTTGTGTAGCTAACTGACAAGCTAACGTTAGCATGCTAATATCTAAAATGCGTTTAGATGCTGGATGTAAATTAAACGTTATTTAAATAACACAAAAAACCTCAAATAATGAAATGACGACAAGTGCCGTGGCTAACGTAGAAGCTAATATTAGCATGCTAATATCTGAAACTTGTTCAGATAATACTTATATCAAATACTTAATTTATGATATCGTGAGCTCCCTATTGTTTGTTTTCAGGGATTGATAAGTGGTTCTTTTGTATATCGGCTTTAAAAAACCTTTATTTAAATAATACAAAAAGCCTCAAATAATGAAATGTACATTTCTCAAAGTTATTGAAGTCAATGTTATTTTGATTGCTTTTATTTATGTCTTCAATGTGTGCATATGTACAAATCTGTTGTGTATATATAGGATATACATATTTGTATACATATTTTTATATATCTTTGTTAATGTATTCTGGATTGTGGGAAAGGGTATTTCGATCTCTCTGTCTGTACACACAAACTGAAAGATTGACTTTGACTTGACTTTGTGTCGCTAACTTACAAGCTAATGTTAGCATGCTAATGATATGTTCTTCTGTATATTGTCTTTACCCTGGACGCTGATGTTGAGGCTGTTGCTGCGCTGCTTCACCCGAGACTCACACCAGTAGATGGCGGTGTCGGCCTGTTTGGAAGTGTAGATGTTGCAGCCACAGGAAGTGATATTGCCCCAGTTGTCTCCGCAGCCGGACGTCTTTCCTCCGGGGTTCACGGTGGGCACGCCGGTGGCGCTGGTGCTGAAGGTGGTGATGGTCGACCTGAAGATCCTCCACCCCTCCACGCTGCTGTTATCCCCGCAGCTCAGGGACAGATTCCTGTACTCAAACACCTGAGCCGAGGCCGGAGAGATGACCAGCGAGGCCGGGTCCGAGCCATCTGCAAGGCAAGTTTATTAAAGGTCCCCTATCATCCTCCTCTTCATCAATACATCCCAGGTCTCAGATATATCCAGAGCCTGTCTCTGATTGGCTGAAACACCAAACAGATCATTGCAGCATTACCCATAACCCCCTCTGTTTCAGCCCTGTTTCCAAAGTGCTGATTCTCTGTCTGTTACTTCAGATGGAAATAAGGAGCCCCTCCCCACGCCCCTCTGAGAGAGATTTGGTTACAAAGAACTCAATGGTGCTCTAGAGGAGATTCAGGTGATAAGGGGCGGGGGGGGGGGGGTACCTTGATTGCTGATTGGCTAATGGTTACACAAGACAAAACATCGTTATGACATCATAAAGTGGCCAAAATCTGATCAGCTCATTTTCAGACAGGTTTTTATAGAAATGGATCAAAAAGAGAGAGAATCTTTGTTCCTGAAACTTTCAGAGTCTCTTTCCACAGAGGGGACACATGTTGATGTAGAAGAGACATGAAGAAGAGGGGACACATGTTGATGTAGAAGAGACATGAAGAAGAGGGGACACATGTTGATGTAGAAGAGACATGGAGAAGAGGGGACACATGTTGATGTAGAAGAGACATGAAGAAGAGGGGACACATGTTGATGTAGAAGAGACATGAAGAAGAGGGGACACATGTTGATGTAGAAGAGACATGAAGAAGAGGGGACACATGTTGATGAAGAGGGGACACATGTTGATGTAGAAGAGACATGAAGAAGAGGGGACACATGTTGATGTAGAAGAGACATGGAGAAGAGGGGACACATGTTGATGTAGAAGAGACATGAAGGAGAGGGGACACATGTTGATGTAGAAGAGACATGAAGAAGAGGGGACACATGTTGATGTAGAAGAGACATGAAGAAGAGGGGACACATGTTGATGTAGAAGAGACATGAAGAAGAGGGGACACATGTTGATGTAGAAGAGACATGGAGAAGAGGGGACACATGTTGATGTAGAAGAGACATGAAGAAGAGGGGACACATGTTGATGTAGAAGAGACATGAAGAAGAGGGGACACATGTTGATGTAGAAGAGACATGAAGAAGAGGGGACACATGTTGATGTAGAAGAGACATGAAGAAGAGGGGACACATGTTGATGTAGAAGAGACATGAAGAAGAGGGGACACATGTTGATGTAGAAGAGACATGAAGAAGAGGGGACACATGTTGATGAAGAGGGGACACATGTTGATGTAGAAGAGACATGAAGAAGAGGGGACACATGTTGATGTAGAAGAGACATGGAGAAGAGGGGACACATGTTGATGTAGAAGAGACATGAAGGAGAGGGGACACATGTTGATGTAGAAGAGACATGAAGAAGAGGGGACACATGTTGATGTAGAAGAGACATGAAGAAGAGGGGACACATGTTGATGTAGAAGAGACATGAAGAAGAGGGGACACATGTTGATGTAGAAGAGACATGGAGAAGAGGGGACACATGTTGATGTAGAAGAGACATGAAGAAGAGGGGACACATGTTGATGTAGAAGAGACATGAAGAAGAGGGGACACATGTTGATGTAGAAGAGACATGAAGAAGAGGGGACACATGTTGATGTAGAAGAGACATGGAGAAGAGGGGACACATGTTGATGTAGAAGAGACATGAAGAAGAGGGGACACATGTTGATGTAGAAGAGACATGAAGAAGAGGGGACACATGTTGATGTAGAAGAGACATGAAGAAGAGGGGACACATGTTGATGTAGAAGAGACATGAAGAAGAGGGGACACATGTTGATGTAGAAGAGACATGAAGGAGAGGGGACACATGTTGATGTAGAAGAGACATGAAGGAGAGGGGACACATGTTGATGTAGAGACATGGAGAAGAGGGGACACATGTTGATGTAGAAGAGACATGAAGAAGAGGGGACACATGTTGATGTAGAAGAGACATGAAGAAGAGGGGACACATGTTGATGTAGAAGAGACATGAAGAAGAGGGGACACATGTTGATGTAGAAGAGACATGGAGAAGAGGGGACACATGTTGATGTAGAAGAGACATGGAGAAGAGGGGACACATGTTGATGTAGAAGAGACATGAAGAAGAGGGGACACATGTTGATGTAGAAGAGCCGTGAAGAAGAGGGGACACATGTTGATGTAGAAGAGACATGAAGAAGAGGGGACACATGTTGATGTAGAAGAGACATGAAGAAGAGGGGACACATGTTGATGTCGAAGAGACATGAAGAAGAGGGGACACATGTTGATGTAGAAGAGACATGAAGAAGAGGGGACACATGTTGATGTAGAAGAGACATGAAGAAGAGGGGACACATGTTGATGTAGAAGATACATGAAGAAGAGGGGACACATGTTGATGTAGAAGAGACATGAAGAAGAGGGGACACATGTTGATGTCGAAGAGACATGAAGAAGAGGGGACACATGTTGATGTAGAAGAGACATGGAGAAGAGGGGACACATGTTGATGTAGAAGAGACATGAAGAAGAGGGGACACATGTTGATGTAGAAGAGACATGAAGAAGAGGGGACACATGTTGTTGTAGAAGAGACATGAAGAAGAGGGGACACATGTTGATGTAGAAGAGACATGAAGAAGAGGGGACACATGTTGATGTAGAAGAGACATGGAGAAGAGGGGACACATGTTGATGTAGAAGAGACATGGAGAAGAGGGGACACATGTTGATGTAGAAGAGACATGGAGAAGAGGGGACACATGTTGATGTAGAAGAGACATGAAGAAGAGGGGACACATGTTGATGTAGAAGAGACATGAAGAAGAGGGGACACATGTTGATGTAGAAGAGACATGAAGAAGAGGGGACACATGTTGATGTAGAAGAGACATGGAGAAGAGGGGACACATGTTGATGTAGAAGAGACATGAAGAAGAGGGGACACATGTTGATGTAGAAGAGACATGAAGAAGAGGGGACACATGTTGATGTAGAAGAGACATGAAGAAGAGGGGACACATGTTGATGTAGAAGAGACATGAAGAAGAGGGGACACATGTTGATGTAGAAGAGACATGGAGAAGAGGGGACACATGTTGATGTAGAAGAGACATGAAGAAGAGGGGGGACATGTTGATGTAGAAGAGACATGAAGAAGAGGGGACACATGTTGATGTAGAAGAGACATGGAGAAGAGGGGACACATGTTGATGTAGAAGAGACATGAAGAAGAGGGGACACATGTTGATGTAGAAGAGACATGAAGAAGAGGGGACACATGTTGATGTAGAAGAGACATGAAGAAGAGGGGACACATGTTGATGTAGAAGAGCCGTGAAGAAGAGGGGACACATGTTGATGTAGAAGAGACATGAAGAAGAGGGGACACATGTTGATGTAGAAGAGACATGAAGAAGAGGGGACACATGTTGATGTCGAAGAGACATGAAGAAGAGGGGACACATGTTGATGTAGAAGAGACATGAAGAAGAGGGGACACATGTTGATGTAGAAGAGACATGAAGAAGAGGGGACACATGTTGATGTAGAAGATACATGAAGAAGAGGGGACACATGTTGATGTAGAAGAGACATGAAGAAGAGGGGACACATGTTGATGTCGAAGAGACATGAAGAAGAGGGGACACATGTTGATGTAGAAGAGACATGGAGAAGAGGGGACACATGTTGATGTAGAAGAGACATGAAGAAGAGGGGACACATGTTGATGTAGAAGAGACATGAAGAAGAGGGGACACATGTTGTTGTAGAAGAGACATGAAGAAGAGGGGACACATGTTGATGTAGAAGAGACATGAAGAAGAGGGGACACATGTTGATGTAGAAGAGACATGGAGAAGAGGGGACACATGTTGATGTAGAAGAGACATGGAGAAGAGGGGACACATGTTGATGTAGAAGAGACATGAAGAAGAGGGGACACATGTTGATGTAGAAGAGACATGAAGAAGAGGGGACACATGTTGATGTAGAAGAGACATGAAGAAGAGGGGACACATGTTGATGTAGAAGAGACATGGAGAAGAGGGGACACATGTTGATGTAGAAGAGACATGAAGAAGAGGGGACACATGTTGATGTAGAAGAGACATGAAGAAGAGGGGACACATGTTGATGTAGAAGAGACATGAAGAAGAGGGGACACATGTTGATGTAGAAGAGACATGGAGAAGAGGGGACACATGTTGATGTAGAAGAGACATGAAGAAGAGGGGACACATGTTGATGTAGAAGAGACATGAAGAAGAGGGGACACATGTTGATGTAGAAGAGACATGAAGAAGAGGGGACACATGTTGATGAAGAGGGGACACATGTTGATGTAGAAGAGACATGAAGAAGAGGGGACACATGTTGATGTAGAAGAGACATGGAGAAGAGGGGACACATGTTGATGTAGAAGAGACATGAAGGAGAGGGGACACATGTTGATGTAGAAGAGACATGAAGAAGAGGGGACACATGTTGATGTAGAAGAGACATGAAGAAGAGGGGACACATGTTGATGTAGAAGAGACATGAAGAAGAGGGGACACATGTTGATGTAGAAGAGACATGGAGAAGAGGGGACACATGTTGATGTAGAAGAGACATGAAGAAGAGGGGACACATGTTGATGTAGAAGAGACATGAAGAAGAGGGGACACATGTTGATGTAGAAGAGACATGAAGAAGAGGGGACACATGTTGATGTAGAAGAGACATGAAGAAGAGGGGACACATGTTGATGTAGAAGAGACATGAAGAAGAGGGGACACATGTTGATGTAGAAGAGACATGAAGAAGAGGGGACACATGTTGATGAAGAGGGGACACATGTTGATGTAGAAGAGACATGAAGAAGAGGGGACACATGTTGATGTAGAAGAGACATGGAGAAGAGGGGACACATGTTGATGTAGAAGAGACATGAAGGAGAGGGGACACATGTTGATGTAGAAGAGACATGAAGAAGAGGGGACACATGTTGATGTAGAAGAGACATGAAGAAGAGGGGACACATGTTGATGTAGAAGAGACATGAAGAAGAGGGGACACATGTTGATGTAGAAGAGACATGGAGAAGAGGGGACACATGTTGATGTAGAAGAGACATGAAGAAGAGGGGACACATGTTGATGTAGAAGAGACATGAAGAAGAGGGGACACATGTTGATGTAGAAGAGACATGAAGAAGAGGGGACACATGTTGATGTAGAAGAGACATGGAGAAGAGGGGACACATGTTGATGTAGAAGAGACATGAAGAAGAGGGGACACATGTTGATGTAGAAGAGACATGAAGAAGAGGGGACACATGTTGATGTAGAAGAGACATGAAGAAGAGGGGACACATGTTGATGTAGAAGAGACATGAAGAAGAGGGGACACATGTTGATGTAGAAGAGACATGAAGGAGAGGGGACACATGTTGATGTAGAAGAGACATGAAGGAGAGGGGACACATGTTGATGTAGAGACATGGAGAAGAGGGGACACATGTTGATGTAGAAGAGACATGAAGAAGAGGGGACACATGTTGATGTAGAAGAGACATGAAGAAGAGGGGACACATGTTGATGTAGAAGAGACATGAAGAAGAGGGGACACATGTTGATGTAGAAGAGACATGGAGAAGAGGGGACACATGTTGATGTAGAAGAGACATGGAGAAGAGGGGACACATGTTGATGTAGAAGAGACATGAAGAAGAGGGGACACATGTTGATGTAGAAGAGCCGTGAAGAAGAGGGGACACATGTTGATGTAGAAGAGACATGAAGAAGAGGGGACACATGTTGATGTAGAAGAGACATGAAGAAGAGGGGACACATGTTGATGTCGAAGAGACATGAAGAAGAGGGGACACATGTTGATGTAGAAGAGACATGAAGAAGAGGGGACACATGTTGATGTAGAAGAGACATGAAGAAGAGGGGACACATGTTGATGTAGAAGATACATGAAGAAGAGGGGACACATGTTGATGTAGAAGAGACATGAAGAAGAGGGGACACATGTTGATGTCGAAGAGACATGAAGAAGAGGGGACACATGTTGATGTAGAAGAGACATGGAGAAGAGGGGACACATGTTGATGTAGAAGAGACATGAAGAAGAGGGGACACATGTTGATGTAGAAGAGACATGAAGAAGAGGGGACACATGTTGTTGTAGAAGAGACATGAAGAAGAGGGGACACATGTTGATGTAGAAGAGACATGAAGAAGAGGGGACACATGTTGATGTAGAAGAGACATGGAGAAGAGGGGACACATGTTGATGTAGAAGAGACATGGAGAAGAGGGGACACATGTTGATGTAGAAGAGACATGGAGAAGAGGGGACACATGTTGATGTAGAAGAGACATGAAGAAGAGGGGACACATGTTGATGTAGAAGAGACATGAAGAAGAGGGGACACATGTTGATGTAGAAGAGACATGAAGAAGAGGGGACACATGTTGATGTAGAAGAGACATGGAGAAGAGGGGACACATGTTGATGTAGAAGAGACATGAAGAAGAGGGGACACATGTTGATGTAGAAGAGACATGAAGAAGAGGGGACACATGTTGATGTAGAAGAGACATGAAGAAGAGGGGACACATGTTGATGTAGAAGAGACATGAAGAAGAGGGGACACATGTTGATGTAGAAGAGACATGGAGAAGAGGGGACACATGTTGATGTAGAAGAGACATGAAGAAGAGGGGGGACATGTTGATGTAGAAGAGACATGAAGAAGAGGGGACACATGTTGATGTAGAAGAGACATGGAGAAGAGGGGACACATGTTGATGTAGAAGAGACATGAAGAAGAGGGGACACATGTTGATGTAGAAGAGACATGAAGAAGAGGGGACACATGTTGATGTAGAAGAGACATGAAGAAGAGGGGACACATGTTGATGTAGAAGAGACATGAAGAAGAGGGGACACATGTTGATGTAGAAGAGACATGAAGAAGAGGGGACACATGTTGATGTAGAAGAGACATGAAGAAGAGGGGACACATGTTGATGTAGAAGAGACATGAAGGAGAGGGGACACATGTTGATGTAGAAGAGACATGAAGGAGAGGGGACACATGTTGATGTAGAGACATGGAGAAGAGGGGACACATGTTGATGTAGAAGAGACATGAAGAAGAGGGGACACATGTTGATGTAGAAGAGACATGAAGAAGAGGGGACACATGTTGATGTAGAAGAGACATGAAGAAGAGGGGACACATGTTGATGTAGAAGAGACATGAAGGAGAGGGGACACATGTTGATGTAGAAGAGACATGAAGGAGAGGGGACACATGTTGATGTAGAGACATGGAGAAGAGGGGACACATGTTGATGTAGAAGAGACATGAAGAAGAGGGGACACATGTTGATGTAGAAGAGACATGAAGAAGAGGGGACACATGTTGATGTAGAAGAGACATGAAGAAGAGGGGACACATGTTGATGTCGAATAGACATGAAGAAGAGGTGACACATGTTGATGTAGAAGAGACATGAAGAAGAGGGGACACATGTTGATGTAGAAGAGACATGAAGAAGAGGGGACACATGTTGATGTAGAAGAGACATGAAGAAGAGGGGACACATGTTGATGTAGAAGAGACATGAAGAAGAGGGGACACATGTTGATGTAGAAGAGGGGACACATGTTGATGTAGAAGAGACATGAAGAAGTGCGGACACATGTTGATGTAGAAGAGACATGAAGAAGAGGGGACACATGTTGATGTAGAAGAGGGGACACATGTTGATGTAGAAGAGACATGAAGAAGTGCGGACACATGTTGATGTAGAAGAGACATGAAGAAGAGGGGACACAAGGCAATTGAAAGTGTTTTAATGTTGGTTCCAATTCATTATTGGAACCAACATCTCAGGGTTATTTTTGAATTTGTCTACATCATGACTTTTCTGTCTTATTCCCAAAATATCTACCTTTTCATTATGTTTCTAAATTTCCAATTTCTGACTTGCATTGCCTCGACTTTTAACGGCATTGAAATGTAATTAAACTGAAAAGATGTTCATGTTGTATTGACTTATTTAGTTTGAGGTTGTACGAAACACACTAACCTAAAACCAGATACTTTTTTAAAGTGTTTTTCTTGTTATATTTAAGTAATGTACATAAAGAGTGTCCTAACCTTCCATTATGACCCAGCTCTCTGGAGACTCTCCTTCATTCCGGACGCTACACTTGTAGGCGCCTTGATTCGACTTGGTAAAATTGTAGAGGGTCATTTGACCATCATCCTCAGCACCGATGGAGACGCCATCTTTGTAGAAATCAGCAGAGGGGGGGTCGGCCATCTTTGTTCTGCAGGTCAGAGTGACGTCATCTCCCTCCGTCACGGGGGCGGCCGGACTCTGAAGACTCACTGGTCCACCTGAACACGAGACAAAGACGATAAATAACAAAAGAAAGAAAAGGCAAAGGACAAACTTCTCTTGATGCTTTCCTGGAGGTTGTTGAGGTGTGTTATGGAGCTTTGCAGGCTGTATGTTTCAATAGTTTTCAAACAAAGTTGTGAAACAGCATCCGGACCTTCTTTACGCCAACACTTTAAATGCCATGTTCCCTACCCAAAGGTCATGACCACCGTTACTACAAGTATGTGTTTATAGTTACATTTGCCAACAATGCTGTACGATCTCAATAGTTTTCAAACAAAGTTGTGTGGTGGAAATGTATCGAGACTAACTAACTAATAATAATAAAATGGGAGGAAACCTTTCCGTTATACTGAAATGAAGATTATTGGAATAAGACGGTCTTTTTGGGAGTTTATTCTTAAAGAAGGTAAATCGTTACAGAGTCAAGCAGTCTGCATCAGGAGGTCTGCAGAGGGTCTGAGATCCACATGTTCACACAGAGAATAGAAGAGGAGGGGCTGAGACAGAAAAGATAAACAGACTATATATAGGAGTCTTTAAAACACACATGCTACCAAATGGAGAAAGATCAAGTCTACACTCCACAAAAGATAAGACCACTAGCCTTAGGATAGCTCTAACATTATTTATGACTCATTTGGCTTATTGCTGCGACCTGTTGTTGGAAAAAGAAGAACAGATGGTGAACTTGAAATGCTCCTTCAGTCTGATACCATTTTCCATAACAGTTGTGAAACAGCATCCGGACCGTCTTCACGCAAAAAGCTTTAAATGTTGGAGCCAGGTGTTTGATTGGGTGTGACGATGTGTTCGCATAACAATAGAGTTCTAGGGGTTTGCCACTCGCCTCGTCCAATGAAAAGAATTTTGAGAAAACTACTTCCCCATTTGTAATGAAACTTTGTCAATGAATTAAGCTAAGACAGAACTAAATCATTTATTGAGCCTTTCTAATTGATAGGGCTTGAATTATTCTTATTTGTGTTAACATTGAAAGATCTCTCCTTCGCCTTAGAGTTCTAGTGGTTTCTAGCCTCGTCCAATAAGGAGGATTTCAACAGAACTTCTTGCCTCGTAGCTGAATATGTTTACTCTTTGGTATGACAAGTAGTCATGCATGAAGCATTACTATTCCCCGTTAAGGACTCTCGTAGTGTTTCCTCTCGTGGTCTGTACTTATACCAACCACTTCCTTTAAATGTAATCTGTTCCCTTAAAACTCTCATGTGAATTCCCTAGGTGTATTCCAGCCAGTCTCTTTCTGAAACGTGTTCAAGTTGACTCCAGATGTTGTTGGGATTATTAAGACTATTTAACAACCAGTATGGAAATACCAATCAGAAAGGTCTCATTGAGGTCCAACTATGTGATTATAAAGGTCACGTATAAAAGGTTGTACTGAAACAGGAGCGAGAACAGAAAGTATTTTTAGATTTTTGTCATGAATTGAGAATCCTACTTTTAGAGCCATTTTCCTTTCATCATTATGGTTTGAATGTTTGTCTTATTAATATAAGGCTTTAGAGTAAACTCTTAACTCTTTATTTGTGTGAGTCACACTATGCTTTAACAGATGTTAATTTAAGTCTCACTTATTTGCTGTCTAATGTGCGCTCTCAGGTACGACGTGCATGTCTGCTGAGTTTGTGATTAGACGGGAAGCGGTATGGTCTTTAGACCGTGTTCTTTTGTTCTATGTTGATACTGTAGTTATTTTGAAGCGAGGAAGTGTGTCTTCATGTTTGTACGCCGCCTGGATCAAAGAATAAATCTGATTCAACGCTACAACGATCTCTGCAAAGTTAGTTTGGAAGCAAAGAGAGGCGCGTCATGACCCACGACCCCGACAGAGGAAAGTGGGTAGAAACGGATTAAAACGCCACGACACCTACCGACTATGGAGATGTTGACGCCGTTGCTGCTGTCTCCGTATTTCGACTGGCACCAGAACACCCCGCCTTCGGACAGCTTCACCGTGGTTATGTTACAAGTAGACACATTTAGTTTGCCCCAGCCCGATCCACACTTCACACTGAGGAGACAACATCAGTTTATTATGAAGACAAGTGGAAATAAATCTGCTTTATTCATCTTTTATAGCAGAGATAAGCCGCGTTGCTCCATGTGTCCACTTGGTTTTTTATAAATGGATTTTAGTGAAACACAACAAAAAACAGAAGACAATTAGAAATAAGACATAAACCCTTTTTGTTGTTTCATGAATTTTGGATTTAATATTTAACTAAAGAATATCTAAATTAATATTAATACACCACTGTATATATATTATAACAATGTGTACATATGTATTTACCGTAAGCCCTTGTGATTATATACATTTAATTAGTATATGTATTATTATTTTATTTTATTTATATATTTTTTATTCATCTTACTTTAATTTAATTAACTTGTTATTATTATTATTATTTGTATTAATTTATTTAAATATATATCTTTAAGTGGGGCAACTGTCACAAAACTCAATTCTCCCCGTGGATTAACAAATATTTCTGATTCTGATTTTAGACCTTTGTGCTTTTCACTAAATGCTTTATGTGACCTTACTGTATGTAAATCTGTTAAATGTCGTATTAACAGAAGATTTTCTTATTGCCTAACTTTTCAAACATTCCCTGCATACCACAACACTTAGGACAAAAGAGGGAAACATTGCAAATAAACAAAATATAAACAATTAGGATTATAAATAAAGTGTGAAAATGGACAATATGCTGGTTTTTAATGATATTAAAAGGTAAAACCGAGATAAGATTCATATTTGTTATCAGTAAACGTACAGGGTGGTATCGTTTCTCCACGGCGTCCATTCCCAGGAGCTCGAACTATTGCAGCTCACCAAAATGTTCTCATACTCGAAAAACTGAGAACTGTTGGGGATGACCATCACCGACGCTGAGAGAAAGAAAGAGAGACGAACAAACCTTTCATTTATTTCCAAAGAATACTCCCTACTTGTCCGATTGCGTTAAACCAGGCTATGTACTGTGTTTGTGGTCAGATATTATGCATGTTTCAGTCGAAACAGCTGTGAAATGTCCATAACTTTTGAAACGTTTAATTCAAATCGATGAAGGACTTGACAGAAAATGGCCGATAGAGCGGTAAGGATTTTAAAGTCCTACAATGCTTTTCAAATATTGCAATCTAATATCAGATTTAAAAAGAGCCAGCAACAAATATGGCTACGTGATCATTGTACTTAGTTTCTTTAATTATAAATATGCACTCCGCTCTGCATCAGCCAAACGGCTCGCTGCACCCTCGCTGCCAAGGAGACCCAAGTTCCCATCAGCCAAACAGCTCGCTGCACCCTCGCTGCCAAGGGGACCCAAGTTCCCATCAGCAGAAACACGTGGGTTTGCTATCCTGGCTCCAAGATGGTGGAATGAGCTCCCCATTGACATCAGGACAGCAGAAAGCTTACACACCTTCCAGACTGAAAACTCATCTCTTTCGACTCCACTTCGAGCAATAGAACTATTAACAAAGCACTTATATACTAATAAAGGGCTGGTTTACCTAAAGCTATCTAAAGTTGCTACTCAACTGGCTTTAGGTAAGCCTTTGTTAGTATGTAAGTGCTTTTTATTTTGTATTCAAATTGCCGGAAGGTGTGTAAGCTTTCTGCTGATGTCAATGGGAGCTCATTCCACCATTTTGGAGCCACCTTAAGTTCTTCTGTTAATATATATTTTTTATGTGTATTTCTTTTTTTAAATCAATATTACCCACAGGAAATATTGAGTAGTCTCATTCTGATTGTAGACATTTGAACGGCTCAGATGGCCTCTTTTTGCAACAAGCGCACAAACCGTTAAAAGACAAGAAGCGGCGAGCAACACACATAAAAGTTCATCAAGTCTTACAAATAGATGAGGTTTGAAAAACTTACCACGACCGTTGACAAGCGTCTGGAAGAAACTCAACGTCACTGAAACATAAACTCACAGTTCAACCATTCAGATCTTGACTTTCTTTGAATTCTTTAACTAAAACAAGTCTAAAAGTTCCCTAATTAATGGTATCCAATTAGTTCCTGTGATTATAATTAGATTTGAATGACACTTTCTACTTTACTTACAGAGTAAATGCAGTGTTGTTCTCATGGTTTCTGTAGCTTCGCTGGACTTCTGGTCGGAAATGTGATGGGGTTCAAAATCATCGAGAATATAAACCACACGATGGTGGCGGGGAGGGGGGGAGGAAATGATACCTGCTGATATGTCCATGTAGAGACGCATATCCTCTTGTCACAAATCTCACTAAAAGACCAACAGCCACATGAATAGCAGCAGTAAAATAGTTTTAAAGCAAGGTGTCATTGTTTCTAGCCATGATTTCTGGCTTAACTTCAGAAATCTGGAGGCGTTCTAGATAAATAATCTCTCCAATAGTCTTCTGGGTCAAACCATTGGGACTTTAACCAGGAAAACCTCGACCAGGACGATCCTGATTCCCATTGTTAAGTTCCCTACCCAAAGATCATGAACACAGTTGAGTTACATTCATGTTTTTAATAGTTACATTTGGTATCTGCTATCCACCAATGCTGTACGATTTCCAATACAATGGGCCTACATTTAAGGTCATAGCCTGATGCTAGAAACATTGCCTACTGGTCTTGTTTAAGGACATTGGGAACATTGGAATAAACCTTACTAAACTAGCTAAAGTGACATTGAAGTGGACTGGTTTAATTTATTCCCCAGGCTTCAAAGTTTTCGTTGCTGCAGGACAAGCCACTAACACGGAGGACGCCATGATTGCAAGCATTAAAGATCTGTAAGAGGATTACTAAACCACAATGTGTTGCATTTCTCATAACTCAATATGCAGCAACAGATTTTACAACAAAGCAACCCACCTTTCTCCAGCAGAGTGCCATGGCTTTAGACCTTAAAGTTGAAGCGAACAGAACCACATCATCTGCAAAGAGAGACACACTTCTGACCTCCACAAACAGAAACTCTACACCTACTAAAGATCAAGATTGATACCCCTGCAGCAGGGTTAGCTTAGCTTAGCATACAGACTGTAAACAGAGGGAAACACCTAGCATTGCTCAGACCAAACTCCAGGTCCAGCTCCCCTTAAACCAATAAATACCCGCTCTCTTACACACCTGTTCAAATCTGCCTACTCACTGTAGTGCTCCCCATTATATGTTTCATTTGTGTCCACTTGATTGTCTCCTCCATGATTTCCTGTCTGTGTTTTTATCATGTTCGGCTGCCTATTAGCGTTTATTTTTTAACAAATGATACGGTGTCCTTGGGTGTCATGAAAGGCGCCTGAAATAAAATGTATTATTATTACTGGTCAAATGCCAAAAGGTTTGAGTTAATAAATATTGAGTATTTTTGAGTTTTATAGTATTTAGTGTTGTGTTTCTTTCAGGCTATAGACTTTGGACACACGAACACTAACTACCTCTCCAAGAGGTTTCATTGTTGCTTGGACAATTGAACGCATTTTCATTTTAGACATTACATGTAACAGTTATTTGATATGATCTGGCCCCTCAGTGCCAGACCCCCCCCCCCCCCCATTAGCTTGTATATCCTGTTCAAACTGGTTTCTGCCCCACACTAGGTGGTTTCTTGCGGATGTCTGCAGTGTGGTCTGAGGTGTGAGTTTGCAGCAGCAGATGGAAACAGGAAACTCTCAGTGTTTGTACAAGATACGCTAAAGATTGATTGTATATTGTTGTATGCTATTGAGTGAAGTTCTATCACATGAGTTTACCCAGACAGCATTACTGTATGTGTTTTCACGTAGTTTTTCTTCATTAAAGAGGTCCATTTTGTAAATATTAATAATAGACTTAAAATCTGCTTGTTGAAAACATTGTTGTATTTTTTGTAAAAATGGGTAAAGATTGTAGGTATGGCCAAGAGGAGCTGTGACCTGAATACTTCCTTCACTTATGTCTGCTTGTAAAACATGTACACGATTTGGTTGTGGGATTAATGGATTTGGATGCCAACCAGGAAATTACCCTTTTGTGAAAACAAACCTATGTTTTCCCCGAGTTTTTATCCCAAATGTTTTAAGTTCGCTCTTATAAATTAACCAATTCAATTTTAGAAAGATATTAAAAACAAAATCACTAAAATATTTAACTTTAATGTTCAAAATGCTCAGTTTGTTCTCGCAGTATGACACCCTCTCTTGTCTCCGTCATTCATGAATTAAATGTTTCCCTTACAGTAGCCCTAACCTTGTATAAAACCCACTCATTGTTGATGTTTAATCGTCATTTAATTCAACAACTCTGTTTTGCCTCTGCTCTAGTGTTTCCACCATGCTTTCTGCAGGTGTTGGTGTTATATCCTCTGCACACATGCTGATCGTAAACACATCATTTGACATCAAGCCTTCGACTTCAGGTGAACTCTGGCATTACTGACATTGCAATGTGAAAAAACCACAAGCCTTGTTTCTTGTTGAGTTGTGTGTCGACATCATCCCAATTTGTTTTCAATGAGAGGCCTCTACTGTCCTGTGATGTTGCTTTAGTGCCAGAAGCTTTCATAAACTTGTTTGATCCAGTTTTAAGTCACATGTCTACATCTTGGTGCTGTTTAAAGAAGGGTTTTAGTGACGGGACGTCTGGATCTGAAGTTACCAGAGAAACAAGCTGAGCTAACGTTAGCAGTTAGCTAGTAATTCTTCCATCCCAATTCAACCAAACTGCATCAGAGAAATACACATTTTCAACGTGAAATAGCTAAACAATGACATATTGTACATTTAAATAAAGCGGTAACCCTTATGACTTAACGTAACAATGTTTATTTAAAGTTTTTATTAAGCTTTTATAAAAAGAGCATGAAACAAATCACAGTTATTTCAATAATTCTTGAAAGATGATCTCAAAATTACAATAATATTGGAAGCAATTAATAGAATTAGATTAGATTGATTAATTTCTGCTTCCACGTAAAATATTCCCTCATTAATCCAGTTCTGACTGATTGTATGCTTAAATAATGTCAACGCGTTAGCCCGCTAACTAAAGTACCTGCTCAGCTAATTACCATTAGCGCCCTATAACACCAACAGGAGTGCTTGTTGGATCGTTATGAAGTGTCTGAAACACCCAACTTTGGATGCTGGGTTTGAACGCCTCTCACCTTATCTTTTATCATTCATCATACAAATATTTCGGTAACTTTTCATTATGAACAAGAGAGTGCTACGTCAATAAAAATATCTGAAAATAAATTCCCGTATCTCAATGTTTAAATGATATAAGAGAAAACGAGAAACAGACTTTAGGCGTGGTCGGACAACTTTGTACAAGACTTCGTAAGAACGTCTATGCAACATACAATAACAAAAACTGATGAATAGTAACTATACCAAAAAGCTAAGTGTTACATATAAAAACAGTTTATGCATTGTATCTCCTTATGTTGACAACTTCTTTTGATAGTCACTAACTTGTCGTCGGTTCGAAAATGTTAATAAATTAGCTTCTGCAGTCGTTGCGTCATATGCAGCCAAGCTAATGATTAAATAGCTAGTAAAAGCTAGCATGAAAGTAACATACAGTATATAAATGTTTACAAGTATATATGCACCTGAAGAAGGTTTGAATATAAGAAATATAAAATAGTTTTCTGTAGTTTGTCCAATCAGAGGCCTCATAGCTTGCTCTCGAGGGCCGTGTTGACTTTTTCTTGACCAATCATGTTGCGGCTGGGATCTGTGGCTCCGCCTTCTGCATCATCTGTTGGGATTTAAGTTCATTATTAAGTCAAAGTTATTTAAGTGATTTGCATAATTGAATTATTTCCACAAGTCTGTAAAAAAATTGAAGTTACATTCTTGTGAAATGTCCCTGTATGTGAAAACCTACATGGAGATAAAGCGGACTCGGATGCATTGTGAGGACTTTTTGCCCGGTCCTCATTATGTGTTTGTGTGAGTGTGTGTGTGTGTGTGTGTGCTGACCTTTGACCTGTCGGTCCAGGAGGCGTGGTCCTGCCAGCCCGATACCAAGCGCTCCGATGGGCGCTGTTACCAGGATTGCTAACACGGCTAACGTTAGCACGTCCAAACCAAACTTAATAAAGGTCTCGTCACCCTCCTCCCTCGCCATGTCCAATGCTTTGGAGCCAATAGCAGCCTGGAACACACAAAAAACGTTTTAAAATCCATTAACTGGATGTGGACATGTCTCATTGAGGAGGTTCTGGCGGTTCTTTTATTGGGTTCTAGGGGGATAACGGGAGGTGTTATGGTCATATATGTCCTTGAAGTAATCTCATGGTGTCATTGACAAGGTTTAACGATCCTATAGTAGGTTTTAGGTGTAATTGATTAAGCTTTAATCGAAGAGGTTATAGAGGTCCTTCGAAGAGTTCTAGAGTTGCCTTGGGAGATTTGTAATGCTCATATGCTGATTAGTTTATTAGCTGATAATGGTACCTGGCCACTCCCTGATGTCCATAAATAATAAACCAATAATTAACGACATGGGGATTAAACCAGTTCTTGTATACAGTTTATGTCTTTCTAGGACGTTGTAGGGTTCCAGTACTAATAAAGAAGGTGTTATTGATCATCTTGGTGGTTCACACACACACCTGTACGGTGGCTTTTGGCAGCCAGGCCACAGAGATGAAGATTTTCTCCTTCAGGTTGAATCCTGCGAAGTGAACCAGCGCGAAGGTGACGAGCAGACGGATCACCAGACCAATGCTGATGCAGGCCAGACCCAGACCTGAACACACCGACAGAAGAGCGTTAAACTTCCTAAAGTCTGTTTGAATGTAAAGCTATAGGCCAAGTCATACTTCAAATCCTGCAATTTTATTCCACACTCACACAGCGTTTGTACCTCTTGCTAGTTTGCTTAGAATAAGAAGCCAACAAACTGAATGGTTGTTTTGAAGAGCTTCCCCCAGATTGGGAATCAGTGTTCTAGGAGGTAATAAAGACCATCCTTTTGAAGTGACTGTTATTTTTGTATATAATGATTGTTGCTTTTATTTAGGTCTTAATGTGTGCATATGTATAAATGTGTCTTTTGATTGTGTATATATAGGATATACAAATTTGAATACATATTTTTATATATATTTGTTTTTGTATTCGAGATTCGGGAAACGGTTCGATCTCTCTGTTTGTACACACAAACTGGAATATTGACAAAGAGGTTCAAGAAGTCTTATAGGAGTGTCTAGAGGTGATCACAAAAGTATTGTAAAACTCAAGGACAAATCCAGCGACTCCCAAATGTTTCAGTTGCCTATATGAGCCCAACGTAAAGGGCATGAGTTAGCAACAACACTGTTGTTTGTACGGTTCTCATGGTTCTTACCCACGGTGCTCGGGCTGAGGCTTGCTATTCTGATCTCTGCTCCAATCAGACCAAAGAGAAGCGGCTGGAAAACATCCCAGGACCGACCCACCATGGCCGCCACCGGAGCCTGAAGATAAACAAAGAAAAACTCAAACAGTCCGGACTAAAAGACGTCGTGTAAACAGGTCAAGTAAGTAAGTAATTTGTCTTAATTTAAATTATTTAATTTCATATTCTATTTACATGTATATAAACTTTTTGCACTCCTTTTTATTTTGTATTGTATTATACATGTTGCATTGTTGGAGGGGCTCAGGTCAGTGCATATGACAATACAACTTTGAATCTTTGAATCAAGTGTTTCATCCAGATTAAAGTGAGATATCTTGTGTGTGACCTTTTCGGTTTTCCAGCCCAGAGCAGCCAGAAAGGCCAGCACCAGCGTGGAGAGACCGCCAGCTCCGGCAAAACCAATAACGTGGCTGAAGAACACCGAAAATATGGAGAGACCCAACAGCAGGATAGTCCTCGTCAGAACCAGGTCCTCCTGCAGACAGACAGAGAACCATTAAATAACTCATCAATGATTCACCTGTAGTGTCTCGATCTAAAACAGCACAGCAGCTCAGGACCAGACCCAGGATCAGCCAACCCACCACCTATTTGATTTCATTTCTGAACTATTTCATTTCTTCTGGCAACATCTGATTTATCTTTTCTTATTTTTGTGTTATTTTACTAATTTATTTGATTGCAATATAACATAAATTCTTGCTCAATTGTATTAATGTTTTTAATTTATTGAATCTATCTTATTTTTGCACAACTTTATTTAGTTTTTCATCATTTTTTTCATCATTTTAATCAGCACTCACCTGGTCGTTGCTGGGGAAGCAGCAGAGGAACAGACCCAGGATCAGCCCGGCTATGACCCCCCCCACCACCTCCAGCAGACCCTTCAGGATGTTCATCCACATGGCCCCTGCAGGACAAACATGGTATATATAGACCAGGATAAAACCAAATAAAATAAAAACAGTATATTCCCCTCTACAGACCTGTGGAGAAGGTGATTCCCAGACAGGTGGAGAACCCAGTTATGGCCAGAATATCGTCAAAACTCCCAGCAGCCATCAGGAGGGTTGGGATTCCCTGGACAACAACACAGAGCATCATGGAACATCATATAAATACAGAAAATACGTTCACGGGGACTTCAGTTTGATGCTGGCAGGTTGTAGGGTTCACTGTGGTTTTTCATTTGGAGGTCCCGAGGGTTCTTAGTGCTCTTGTATTCTTGAATTGAAGGAATTCTAGAGGTTTCTTTGGATATTCCAGAAGTCTGTAGTTTTTTAATGCAATAAGTTGAAGTTTTCCTGTAGGTCTTTTCTGAGGTTCTACGGTTTCTAGAGGCCTTTTGTTTTTAGATTCTATAGGTTCCATTGGTTTTTGTACTCTGTCACGCCCTGGCTCAAGGGCGGACAAAAGAAGGAGCCCACGCATGATTCATATCGAATTAAAGTATTTATTAAAGAAACTAAGTTAACTATGAAGTCATTTAATCAGTAATGTGTGTAGGGTGTGTGTGTGTGAGCATGCATTAGTATATAAAGCAAAGACAAACAAACCAAGATCCAGTAGAGCCAAGCAACCCAAGAGGAGAGAGAGGGTGTTTCTCAATGTCGAGGAAGGCTCCTCCAGAGCCACTATTTCAAGGATGCTACGTCATTGAATCCAGCCGAAGGACTGTTCCAATGTCCAGGATCCTTGGAATTCTACCGAGGACTGAATCCTCCGTTGTGGGAATTTTCGAGGATGCACGAGTGTATCCTCCGCGGTCTTAAAATCCCCACAATGCTTTGCGCACTGACCAATTTCCAAAATCTTTGGCGGAAAATGTAAGGCGGGGCCTCTCATATGATACACACCTGCACACTTGCTAGCCTGTTCCATTATTCGTTCTCCGAATGCCAGGAAGGATTCTTGCCTAGCCTCTGATGGACCTTACTCGGAAGACATGTCCTACCAAGGAAGCATCCTCGACATTGAGAAACACCCACAGACTTCTCAGGCACCCATCTATATCATAATAGAGATATTTAAGGAGGTCCTAAACGTTTTTGTACTCATTTAAGGACATAAGGATGCCATCATTGCTCTTTGTGTTCAGCCTGCACATGTAGTAATGTTTACAGAGCGGCTCCCCCTGGTGGCAGACTGAAGAACAACAGGTGAGTTATTTACCTTCTCCACGCCCAATCCTTCCCTCTGCAGCAGCAACATGGAGGGGACCACGACCGCCGGGGACACGGCAGCCAGGACGAAACTACACACACACACACACACACACACACACACACACACACACACACACACACACACACACACACACACACACACACACACACACACACACACACACACACACACACACACACACACACACACACAAACACACTTTAATACACTGTAGTTTACATATTTATCCCAGCGGCTCAGGAAGAAAGCCCACAGGATTACAAAACTGTTAAACACCTGAACATCCACAACATTCATCTGTTTGCAACTTACAAATTATTTATCTAATATATCATATTCCAATTACTTGAATAAAGACTCTTCTTGCACTATTTCTATTCTATTTTATTTGTATTTACTTGCATTATTTTATCTGTGTTGTTGTGTTTCTCTGTTGGAGGAGCCGGTGACCTCAGATTTTCATTGATATATCTACACTGTAGCTATGTACACATGACAATAAAAGCCTTGAATCTTGAACCTTGTGTGTGTGTGTGTGTGTGTGTGTGTGTGTGTGTGTGTGTGTGTGTGTGTGTGTGTGTGTGTGTGTGTGTGTGTGTGTGTGTGTGTGTGTGTGTGTGTGTGTGTATGCTGTGTGTGTATGCTGTGTGTGTATGCTGTGTGTGTGCGTGTGTGTGTGTGTGTGTGTATGCTGTGTGTGTGTATGCTGTGTGTGTGCGTCTGTGTGTATGCTCTGTGTGTGTGTGTGTGTGTGTGTGTGTGTGTGTGTGTGTGTGTGTGTGTGTGTGTGTGTGTGTGTGTGTGTGTGTTACCCCAGGATGAAGCCCCACACCCAGGGAAGCCCCAACAGGAAGTGAGAAACCACGGCCACGACGGAGGCCTCCACCACGCAGGGGCCGACCGCCAGACGCACACACACCGCCTTCAGGCGACTCAACGCCTGCAGAGACACACACACAATTATAAGTATAGTATGCAGTATATTTACTGAGTGTTCAGTGGTTGAAAACGTACCCAGGTACTGTACTTAAGTAAAATAAATAAAATGCTCTAAAAACACTCCATTACAAGTAAAAATCCTGAACTCAAATTGTTACTTAAGTAGAAGTTCATTCGTATTGTTAGCTAAATAAACTTAAAACAAAATTTAAAAAGTGTTATTTTATTTTTTGCATTGTTACAGCTATTTTTTCAAATGTTTATTACTAAATGTTTTGCATTTTTCTCTTTTGCTATATTACATGAATATTTTCATTTGGATATTTGCATATTATTTTCTTGATTGTATTTATAGAGAACCGCAGTGATGCGTCCTAAAACCCGGAAGTAAGTTAGCATTTTTACCACTTCCGGTTCCTTCGACAAAAAGCAATGCAATTTCTCCATAGGGTTTTGGAAAATAGCTCCAAATAAGGTCTGTGGTTGAGACTCATTGAAGAGACGGATCACGTTTTGTTCTACGACATTAAATCCATCAGCAGTGACCCCGCTGGTGATTTTTGAAGAGTTTACGTGTCTGAAAAACAATGGTTGTTAACATGTGGCCGAATAGGACTACAGAAGTTGTCCAGGCCGTTTTACGTCATTACACCGAAAACGTAAACACTCTCGCTAAGTTTGCTTGCCCTGTTCTGCTTGAAAGCAAGTACCTGCCTCCTGCAAACTGTTCAAACAAACGCTTCAACTTGTACAATTTTGAATCTGTAGTTTTTAATATGGAAACCCATCCCTGTTTTTCAGGTCTCAGGCTCGAAAATGACATTTCCAGAGCAAATGACCATATCTTCTAAAAGGGTTAAATTCATAATCTTTGTTCTCAAAGTAATGATAAACCTGTGAGTTGGATGTAGAAAAGTCAGAATCAATATAGATGTTTTTTATTTTAAAGAAAATTCAGATTGAACATAGTAAAAAACTGTAAATTATAGTGTCCGTCCAAATATTCTTTTTCACTTATAGTGAAAACTAACCTTGGATGATGGGTTAGTAGACTAAAAGCTTTAGGAATCCAAAGTACAACATATAATAAGTACCCTGTATCAAGATTGATGCAAAACAAGGACATTTGACCTTTTTAGAGAGGTTTAGCAAAAGAAACTCCACCTTTGGGGTGATTTGGGTGGAAATGGGCGTTTTTGCCGTTTCTCTAATAATAATAATAATAAATTGTATTTTTATAGCGCTTTTCTCGAACCCAAAGACACTTACTGGAACCCATTGATCGATTTTGGTGATTGACATCTCTTTTTAACCGCTAGAGCCAATAGAATCAAAGGAGAATTTCCACATACATACCCACGTTACCAAAAGAAAGTGGGGGCTTCTCGCATGCAGTTTTGCATGAGAGTGAACCTATCTCTCGCTCTGACATCTGGAAACGGTAAAAGTAGGTTTATTGCTTATGGATTATCAGAAATCATTCAAAGGGACACAGACACATTGGATTAACCTATGGATTAACTTCAGCAGCGTTTTTATCGTTTGAATCGCATTGAAGACAACTTTTGATCAGACAACAACGAAGGTTGCCGTTTTAGCTACCTAGCGCCAAGTGTTGTGATGTCTGTTTTTGTTTGTAAAGTTGCGAGTTCTTATCATAGAGTGAAGATGTAGGTACCTATCGATTCTGTGTCTTCCCACGATGCTAATCGATGGGTTGGGTGTGCAGCTACGATAAGTAATAAGGGTGTTATGAGTGAGTTTCTGTGCAAAACGCCGTTAGCATTTTTTCGCTCGTTCAGAGGCTTTGTGGGGGTTTTTTGCAACAAAAAAAAAAAAAGATCTGTTACCTGAGTTTCTTCCCGTTACATGGATATAAAACATTCATAGTTTATTAAATATTAAGATGCCCTCAGACGCTGTTTCCTGCAGATGATGCGTTTTTCCGCCCGGGGGCGGCGGGATGGGGTTCAACAGGTTGGCGTGACGTTGAAGCTGTAGTTTGTTTATAGCATAACGTTAGCATTTTGCTTCTGGTGACTATATTTATGATTCGAAAATTATAAAAGTAGGGTAGACATTTTATTCGGCTGAACAAAACGTGATCCGTCTCTTAAATGTGTCTCAACCACAGACCTTATTTCGAGCTATTTTCCAAAATCCTATGGAGAAATTGCATTGGTGTTTGACGAAGGAACCAGAAGGAGTTTACTTCCGGGTTTTAGGACGCGTCACTCCGGTTCTCTATTCTGTATGTGTGTACCAAGGGGCCCTGACCCAGTCCGGCTCGGGTCAGGATGATTGAACTCAAAACGTTACTTAAGTAGAAGTTCATAAAAACAACATTTAAAAAGTGTTATTACAGATATTTTAGCATTTCTTTATTTACCTTTTCAAAATGTTAAATATATTTGTCCAATTACAGTGTTTGCTTTGTTCTGTATATATTTTTGTTGCTATATTTCATAAATGTTTGCACTATTTTAGTTATTTTCTTGATGTTATTTATTGAGTGTGTGTACCGAGGGGTCCAGGCCCAGTCCGGCTCGGGTCAGGATGACTGCCAGCGCGATGTTCCTCAGCGCTGCAGACCAGTGAGTGTCGATGTAAACGGCGTCCGTGACGTACGGGACGTTACGCAGCAGCAGGCCGGCCAGCAGCATGCCTGCAACACGGGACAATAAATCATTTAAACACATTTTGTTATTTATATTTAAAACACATTATTGGGTCATAAATATTATTTTTTATTTAACTTTTTTTTTATAATTAAATTATTATATGTATTGTTTTTTATATATACATATATAACTTTATTTTAATTTTGTTTATTTAATTTTATTAGGATTTATTACATTTATAGTCATATAAACATTTATAAATATGATCAAAATATAATATAAAAATAGATCTATACTTTTGTAAACATCTTAAATATATGTCGTATTTTTTTGAATAATTTATGTCATATTTAATATTTTGAAAACAATTATTTGAATAAAATGTAATAATTTTTGATGTCAGTTTTATTGGGTATTCCATCAGAGAGGTGTGAGGTGTTGGGTCGTACCAAGTAGAGGAGGGAAGGGGGGGAGCGTGGGCAGCTGGATCAAACCAACCAGCTTCCCCCCGAGCACCGAGCAGAGGAACAGAACCACGAGTCCAAAGAGGTTTCCTCCAGGTAAACACTCACTTCCTGTTATAGACCACACCACCCCGAAGAGCAGGGCGAACACACACCCTGCACACACACACACACACACACACACACACACACACACACACACACACACACACACACACACACACACACACACACACACACACACACACACACACACACACACACACACACACACACACACACACACACACACACACACACACACACACACACACACACCAGGGGAATGTTACAAATAGTGCAAGAAATGTTTTTAATATTTCCAGAACAAATTGAATTGTGCAAACAAATAAAGTACAGACACACACACACACAAAGCACACACACACTCACCTTTCGTGATGACGAGGTTGAGGAGGCCTCGAGGTCGGGGACATTTGTTCTTCAATCGGATACAAGACGAGCAGCAGGAGTCGGCCATCTTTATCTGCTGACAACATTAGCCACTTTGATGAGAACTTTAGCAACAGAAACAGTGAAAGAACTTTAGCAACAGAAACAGTGAAAGAACTTTAGCAACAGAAACAGTGAAAGAACTTTAACAACAGAAACAGTGAAAGAACTTTAGCAACAGAAACACTGAAAGAACTTTAGCAACAGAAACAGTGAAAGAACTTTAGCAACAGAAACAGTGAAAGAACTTTAGCAACAGAAACAGTGAAAGAACTTTAACAACAGAAACAGTGAAAGAACTTTAGCAACAGAAACAGTGAAAGAACTTTAGCAACAGAAACAGTGAAAGAACTTTAGCAACAGAAACAGTGAAAGAACTTTAACAACAGAAACAGTGAAAGAACTTTAACAACAGAAACAGTGAAAGAACTTTAGCAACAGAAACAGTGAAAGAACTTTAGCAACAGAAACAGTGAAAGAACTTTAGCAACAGAAACAGTGAAAGAACTTTAGCAACAGAAACAGTGAAAGAACTTTAGCAACAGAAACAGTGAAAGAACTTTAGCAACAGAAACACTGAAAGAACTTTAACAACAGAAACAGTGAAAGAACTTTAGCAACAGAAACAGTGAAAGAACTTTAGCAACAGAAACAGTGAAAGAACTTTAGCAACAGAAACAGTGAAAGAACTTTAGCAACAGAAACAGTGAAAGAACTTTAGCAACAGAAACAGTGAAAGAACTTTAGCAACAGAAACAGTGAAAGAACTTTAGCAACAGAAACACTGAAAGAATTTTAGCAACAGAAACAGTGAAAGAACTTTAACAACAGAAACAGTGAAAGAACTTTAGCAACAGAAACAGTGAAAGAACTTTAGCAACAGAAACAGTGAAAGAACTTTAGCAACAGAAACAGTGAAAGAACTTTAGCAACAGAAACAGTGAAAGAACTTTAGCAACAGAAACAGTGAAAGAACTTTAGCAACAGAAACACTGAAAGAATTTTAGCAACAGAAACAGTGAAAGAACTTTAACAACAGAAACAGTGAAAGAACTTTAGCAACAGAAACAGTGAAAGAACTTTAGCAACAGAAACAGTGAAAGAACTTTAGCAACAGAAACAGTGAAAGAACTTTAGCAACAGAAACAGTGAAAGAACTTTAGCAACAGAAACAGTGAAAGAACTTTAGCAACAGAAACAGTGAAAGAACTTTAGCAACAGAAACACTGAAAGAACTTTAACAACAGAAACAGTGAAAGAACTTTAGCAACAGAAACAGTGAAAGAACTTTAGCAACAGAAACAGTGAAAGAACGTTAGCAACAGAAACAGTGAAAGAACTTTAGCAACAGAAACAGTGAAAGAACTTTAGCAACAGAAACACTGAAAGAACTTTAGCAACAGAAACACGTGAAAGAACTTTAGCAACAGAAACAGTGAAAGAACTTTAGCAACAGAAACACTGAAAGAACTTTAGCAACAGAAACAGTGAAAGAACTTTAACAACAGAAACAGTGAAAGAACTTTAGCAACAGAAACAGTGAAAGAACTTTAGCAACAGAAACAGTGAAAGAACTTTAGCAACAGAAACAGTGAAAGAACTTTAGCAACAGAAACAGTGAAAGAACTTTAGCAACAGAAACAGTGAAAGAACTTTAGCAACAGAAACAGTGAAAGAACTTTAGCAACAGAAACACTGAAAGAACTTTAGCAACAGAAACAGTGAAAGAACTTTAGCAACAGAAACAGTGAAAGAACTTTAGCAACAGAAACAGTGAAAGAACTTTAGCAACAGAAACAGTGAAAGAACTTTAGCAACAGAAACAGTGAAAGAACTTTAGCAACAGAAACAGTGAAAGAACTTTAGCAACAGAAACAGTGAAAGAACTTTAGCAACAGAAACAGTGAAAGAACTTTAGCAACAGAAACACTGAAAGAACTTTAACAACAGAAACAGTGAAAGAACTTTAGCAACAGAAACAGTGAAAGAACTTTAGCAACAGAAACAGTGAAAGAACGTTAGCAACAGAAACAGTGAAAGAACTTTAGCAACAGAAACAGTGAAAGAACTTTAGCAACAGAAACACTGAAAGAACTTTAGCAACAGAAACACTGAAATAACTTTAGCAACAGAAACAGTGAAAGAACTTTAGCAACAGAAACAGTGAAAGAACTTTAGCAACAGAAACAGTGAAAGAACTTTAACAACAGAAACAGTGAAAGAACTTTAGCAACAGAAACAGTGAAAGAACTTTAGCAACAGAAACAGTGAAATAACTTTAGCAACAGAAACAGTGAAAGAACTTTAGCAACAGAAACAGTGAAAGAACTTTAGCAACAGAAACAGTGAAAGAACTTTAGCAACAGAAACAGTGAAAGAACTTTAGCAACAGAAACAGTGAAAGAACTTTAGCAACAGAAACAGTGAAAGAACTTTAGCAACAGAAACAGTGAAAGAACTTTAGCAACAGAAACAGTGAAAGAACTTTAGCAACAGAAACAGTGAAAGAACTTTAGCAACAGAAACAGTGAAAGAACTTTAGCAACAGAAACAGTGAAAGAACTTTAGCAACAGAAACAGTGAAAGAACTTTAGCAACAGAAACAGTGAAAGAACTTTAGCAACAGAAACAGTGAAAGAACTTTAGCAACAGAAACAGTGAAAGAACTTTAGCAACAGAAACAGTGAAAGAACTTTAGCAACAGAAACAGTGAAAGAACTTTAGCAACAGAAACAGTGAAAGAACTTTAGCAACAGAAACAGTGAAAGAACTTTAGCAACAGAAACAGTGAAAGAACTTTAGCAACAGAAACAGTGAAAGAACTTTAGCAACAGAAACAGTGAAAGAACTTTAGCAACAGAAACAGTGAAAGAACTTTAGCAACAGAAACAGTGAAAGAACTTTAGCAACAGAAACAGTGAAAGAACTTAGCAACAGAAACAGTGAAAGAACTTTAGCAACAGAAACAGTGAAAGAACTTTAAGCAACAGAAACAGTGAAAGAACTTTAGCAACAGAAACAGTGAAAGAACTTTAGCAACAGAAACAGTGAAAGAACTTTAGCAACAGAAACAGTGAAAGAACTTTAGCAACAGAAACAGTGAAAGAACTTTAGCAACAGAAACAGTGAAAGAACTTTAGCAACAGAAACAGTGAAAGAACTTTAGCAACAGAAACAGTGAAAGAACTTTAGCAACAGAAACAGTGAAAGAACTTTAGCAACAGAAACAGTGAAAGAACTTTAGCAACAGAAACAGTGAAAGAACTTTAGCAACAGAAACAGTGAAAGAACTTTAGCAACAGAAACAGTGAAAGAACTTTAGCAACAGAAACAGTGAAAGAACTTTAGCAACAGAAACAGTGAAAGAACTTTAGCAACAGAAACAGTGAAAGAACTTTAGCAACAGAAACAGTGAAAGAACTTTAGCAACAGAAACAGTGAAAGAACTTTAGCAACAGAAACAGTGAAAGAACTTTAGCAACAGAAACAGTGAAAGAACTTTAGCAACAGAAACAGTGAAAGAACTTTAGCAACAGAAACAGTGAAAGAACTTTAGCAACAGAAACAGTGAAAGAACTTTAGCAACAGAAACAGTGAAAGAACTTTAGCAACAGAAACAGTGAAAGAACTTTAGCAACAGAAACAGTGAAAGAACTTTAGCAACAGAAACAGTGAAAGAACTTTAGCAACAGAAACAGTGAAAGAACTTTAGCAACAGAAACAGTGAAAGAACTTTAGCAACAGAAACAGTGAAAGAACTTTAGCAACAGAAACAGTGAAAGAACTTTAGCAACAGAAACAGTGAAAGAACTTTAGCAACAGAAACAGTGAAAGAACTTTAGCAACAGAAACAGTGAAAGAACTTTAGCAACAGAAACAGTGAAAGAACTTTAGCAACAGAAACAGTGAAAGAACTTTAGCAACAGAAACAGTGAAAGAACTTTAGCAACAGAAACAGTGAAAGAACTTTAGCAACAGAAACAGTGAAAGAACTTTAGCAACAGAAACAGTGAAAGAACTTTAGCAACAGAAACAGTGAAAGAACTTTAGCAACAGAAACAGTGAAAGAACTTTAGCAACAGAAACAGTGAAAGAACTTTAGCAACAGAAAACAGTGAAAGAACTTTAGCAACAGAAACAGTGAAAGAACTTTAGCAACAGAAACAGTGAAAGAACTTTAGCAACAGAAACAGTGAAAGAACTTTAGCAACAGAAACAGTGAAAGAACTTTAGCAACAGAAACAGTGAAAGAACTTTAACAACAGAAACAGTGAAAGAACTTTAGCAACAGAAACAGTGAAAGAACTTTAGCAACAGAAACAGTGAAAGAACTTTAGCAACAGAAACAGTGAAAGAACTTTAGCAACAGAAACAGTGAAAGAACTTTAGCAACAGAAACAGTGAAAGAACTTTAGCAACAGAAACAGTGAAAGAACTTTAGCAACAGAAACAGTGAAAGAACTTTAGCAACAGAAACAGTGAAAGAACTTTAGCAACAGAAACAGTGAAAGAACTTTAGCAACAGAAACAGTGAAAGAACTTTAGCAACAGAAACAGTGAAAGAACTTTAGCAACAGAAACAGTGAAAGAACTTTAGCAACAGAAACAGTGAAAGAACTTTAGCAACAGAAACAGTGAAAGAACTTTAGCAACAGAAACAGTGAAAGAACTTTAGCAACAGAAACAGTGAAAGAACTTTAGCAACAGAAACAGTGAAAGAACTTTAGCAACAGAAACAGTGAAAGAACTTTAGCAACAGAAACAGTGAAAGAACTTTAGCAACAGAAACAGTGAAAGAACTTTAGCAACAGAAACAGTGAAAGAACTTTAGCAACAGAAACAGTGAAAGAACTTTAGCAACAGAAACAGTGAAAGAACTTTAGCAACAGAAACAGTGAAAGAACTTTAGCAACAGAAACAGTGAAAGAACTTTAGCAACAGAAACAGTGAAAGAACTTTAGCAACAGAAACAGTGAAAGAACTTTAGCAACAGAAAACAGTGAAAGAACTTTAGCAACAGAAACAGTGAAAGAACTTTAGCAACAGAAACAGTGAAAGAACTTTAGCAACAGAAACACTGAAAGAACTTTAGCAACAGAAACAGTGAAAGAACTTTAGCAACAGAAACAGTGAAAGAACTTTAACAACAGAAACAGTGAAAGAACTTTAGCAACAGAAACAGTGAAAGAACTTTAGCAACAGAAACAGTGAAAGAACTTTAGCAACAGAAACAGTGAAAGAACTTTAGCAACAGAAACAGTGAAAGAACTTTAGCAACAGAAACAGTGAAAGAACTTTAGCAACAGAAACAGTGAAAGAACTTTAGCAACAGAAACAGTGAAAGAACTTTAGCAACAGAAACAGTGAAAGAACTTTAGCAACAGAAACAGTGAAAGAACTTTAGCAACAGAAACAGTGAAAGAACTTTAGCAACAGAAACAGTGAAAGAACTTTAGCAACAGAAACAGTGAAAGAACTTTAGCAACAGAAACAGTGAAAGAACTTTAGCAACAGAAACAGTGAAAGAACTTTAGCAACAGAAACAGTGAAAGAACTTTAGCAACAGAAACAGTGAAAGAACTTTAGCAACAGAAACAGTGAAAGAACTTTAGCAACAGAAACAGTGAAAGAACTTTAGCAACAGAAACAGTGAAAGAACTTTAGCAACAGAAACAGTGAAAGAACTTTAGCAACAGAAACAGTGAAAGAACTTTAGCAACAGAAACAGTGAAAGAACTTTAGCAACAGAAACAGTGAAAGAACTTTAGCAACAGAAACAGTGAAAGAACTTTAGCAACAGAAACAGTGAAAGAACTTTAGCAACAGAAACAGTGAAAGAACTTTAGCAACAGAAACAGTGAAAGAACTTTAGCAACAGAAACAGTGAAAGAACTTTAGCAACAGAAACAGTGAAAGAACTTTAGCAACAGAAACAGTGAAAGAACTTTAGCAACAGAAACAGTGAAAGAACTTTAGCAACAGAAACTTTAGCAACAGAACAGTGAAAGAACTTTAGCAACAGAAACAGTGAAAGAACTTTAGCAACAGAAACAGTGAAAGAACTTTAGCAACAGAAACAGTGAAAGAACTTTAGCAACATTGATGATCACTCTAACAACTGTAGCATTAATGACAACTTTACTGAGCAACAGAAATATTGGTGGCAACTTTATGAACTGCAACACTAAAAAACAGCGTTGCCATGAATCCTTAATATCAGAAATTCCTTGTTAATGTTTAAAGTTTTATTTCAACAGATTTCTGAAACATGGAACTTCTCCTTCTGAATCTCTCTGTTCCAGTTTTAGGCAACATTGCTCTTTAACTTTGCAACTCACTTTCCCCGTCATAACTCAGAGACGCGTCAACTCAGTTTGCATTCAATAAATTACAGCAAACATTCAGCAGAAGTTGCAGAGAATTTAACATTTGTAACTTTTCTTCAGTTTGAATATGAGTTCAACCAGGAGCTGATCAAAGATGATTCTGCTTACTTTAATAAAGAACAGTTCCAACAACAACTCACTTCCTGTTGCTCTGACAATTCAATCACAACAAAACAAAATCAGCTTTATTTACTTTGCTCTTTTTGGTTATTTTTGGTTTTAAGTAAGCCTGAGATTGTCTCATTAGCGTGGTTGTTATAGCATTGAAACACACACACTCTCCTCCACACACACACTCACACACACATATTTAACATGAAATTAAAACCTGAGGATGTCCAGGCAGTAGAGTGGAGGCTGGCCACACATTTTTTGGCAAAAATGTGCAAATTTCTCGCAGTTTCTATAAATAGTTGACCTTTTTACGGGGTTATCTGATGGCAACTCCATGTGTGTGTGTGTGTGTGTGTGTGTGTGTGTGTGTGTGTGTGTGTGTGTGTGTGTGTGTGTGTGTGTGTGTGTGTGTACTCACCTCGTCCAGTTCGTCCGTCGTCCTCCTCGGCAGGACGGTGATCTCTCTGTCTTCCTGACAGACCTGAACTTTACACCCTCCCTGTGTGTGTGTGTGTGTGTGTGTGTGTGTGTGTGTGTGTGTGTGTGTGTGTGTGTGTGTGTGTGTGTGTGTGTGTGTGTGTGTGTGTGTGTGTGTGTGTGTGTGTGTGTGTGTGTGTGTGTGTGTGTGTGTGTGTGTGTGTGTGTGAGAGAATTAGTCACAAAAGGGACATGAAGGGTGTAAAAGAGAGGGAGAGAGAGAGAGGGACAGTGAATAAAGGAGTTGAACTTTGTCCACCAAACTGGCCATGGGTGTGTGTGGTCTTGTTTTACTGCATTAGTGAGGTCCATCCTAAAAACATAATAGCATTGTGGGGACCGGTCCCCAAAAAAGGCTTTGGATTACAATGTTTTTTTGCCAATATTCTTTTTTTTGCAAGTAAAATCCTCATATACAGGGTTAAAGTCCCAAATCTTTTTTATTGAATCTCAGCATTTTTCAAGAGGGAAACACACACACAGATTTTCTCACATTTGTTCTTCCTCTTTTTCTTTCCATCCATCACTCTCAGTCTGTCAGTTCATAAAAAAGAGGTATTTGTTTATAACATTAATTATTAAACCGGCAGATACACTCACTCACCAGTGTGTGTGTGTGTGTGTGTGTGTGTGTGTGTGTGTGTGTGTGTGTGTGTGTGTGTGTGTGTGTGTGTGTGTGTGTGTGTGTGTGTGTGTGTGTGTGTGTGTGTGTGTGTGTGTGTGTTTTAACTTATTATCATTACTTTATATCAAGACATACAAATGTAATTTAGATTAATTTCATTTCAATATGATCTTTATGTATAATTAAAATCAAATATATAGATATTGATATATCGTAAAAATGTACAAAATAAAAAAATATATATAATAGAAAATATGAATATACGAGACATAAAATAACTAAAGTAAAATCAAAAAGTCTACATGAAGAAAATAATGCTTTTATAAAGTGTGTTGCTGATAAATATATAACTTATTATTGTTTACCGTGTTCACCTGTAGTGTTGGCAAGGCAAGGTATTTGAATAGCACAATTCATACAGTGATGCAATTCAAAGTGCTTTACAGGATCAAACAGATAAAAACATAATACATTTGAGTAAAAACAGTTCAAAAAGTGGAAAATTAAAAAGCCATGTTAAAAAGGAATGTTTTTAGACCTGATTTAAATGATTCTAACGTGCTAGCCCTTCTCAGGTGTTCTGGGAGTTTGTTCCATGCATGCAGAAAGCTGCTTCCCCACGCTTTGATCAAATGGAACAGTGAGCCGGCCTGAAGACCTGAGGGGTCTGCTGGGTTCGTATCGCGGAAGGAGGTCCTTGATATATTTGGGTCCCAGCCCGTTTAGTGCTTTACATGCAATAAAATCTTAAAATCAATTCTCTCACTCACTGGAAGCCAATGCAGCGATCTCAGCACTGGAGTGATGTGATCTGTTTGTCCGGGTTAACACTCTGGCAGCAGCATTTTGAATTAGTTGGAGTTTACGGAGTGATTTTTTTGTTAGGCCTGTGAAGATGCTGTTGCAGGAGTCAAGCTTGCATGGACAAGTTTTTCAAGATCCTGCTTGGACATAAGGTCTTTAATACGCGGGATATTTTTCAGACGGTCGAAGGCTGATCTGTTGATTGCTTAGATGTGGCTGTTAAAATTGAGGTCAGAGTCTAAAATGATACCTAAGTTTCTTGCTTGACTTTCGGGTTCGAGTGATAGTGATTCCAGGTGTGCAGAGACTTTAACTCTCTCTTCTTTGGTTCCAAAAACAGCTACTTCGTTTTTTTCTTATTGAGCTGGAAGAAATTACGGCACATCCAGTCATGTATTTGTTTTATACATGTGATCAATAAATCAGTAGGACCGTATTCATCTATAGAAAGTGATATGTAGATTTAGGTGTCATCCCCGTAAATAAGATATGAAATGTTGATATTTTTATTATTTGAGCAAGTGGCAGCATGTACAAGTTAAATAATTACCTGAGTTTGTTTCTGAGCGTCCTCGCTCGCCCGGAGGTAACGCTTCGTGGATTCTTCGTCCATCATCTGAAAACAAAATCCACATATTTATTAAAGTAATAATAATAACAATAACAATTAGTTAAAAGGTTAAAAAATACAATAAAAAAAATATATATTATAATAATTGTTATATTATTCTAAGTATTATAGATTTTATATATTTTTTAAAGTGCACTTTTCTGAAGCATGTTTATTTTAATAAATATTTTTGAATAATGTTTTAATTAAATGATGACCATGTTTCCAGCTTCTCTAATATCACTTTTATGTTTTTATTTTAATATTTGAATGGATATTCTGTTTTCTGCAGTGCAGTGCCGCCATCTGGTGGAGAAAAGGTTAAACTACAGTTCAGACCTCCTTTGTGTGCAGGAGTTTATTTTTCATTTGTGTATCTTACACTCATAAAAAAAACACTTTACTAATTAGTTTGATAATTCGTAATTATTATATGTTTTTGGGGCAACTTTTATTAATTGCTCTTTAACTATTTAAGATTTTAAAATATGTTTTCCTTTTTAATTTAGTCCCACTTGTGCATTTATATGACATAAATGTATTTATAAATATGTGTATTATTGACCACCATATGCCTTTAAAGTCTGTTGTATTATCAAATATTTTTAGGACAAATAAATCTGGATTTTCTATATTTTGCATTTGGTGTCGCCATCTGGTGGTGAACAGAGAGAATGCAGTTCAAACCTCTTTTGGCTCCCCGAGTAAATTACATTTTTGTCTTGCAAAAATGAATTATAACTCAACTACTTAACTTAAGTTGCTATATTGTGCAGCTTGAGGGAAATTAAATGTAACAACTTTTTGTATGCAATTCGGTGTAACATTTTAATCGAGAGGAAAAACGTTTATGTTTTAAATGTTTGATATTTATTATTATTGAGATTTGATGATGCAACATCTATTTTAGTAATGTTTTAGCATTTTTAAGACCTTTTAACAATGAATTTAGACATGGTTATTGCCCTGTTCTTTAATTCATGTCGCACGTCGAGATGACTGAACCACATGTATGGTTTCTCCTTAATTAATTCCACAACTACAATATTTCCAGGAAACATTAATACATATATCAGTTTAATTTGAACGTATGTACATAATAGCACCATATAAGGATATATACATAACATTGTTTTAATACTAAATATATCTATTTTAGGCTTTTTGTCTGCAGGAAATGCATATAGGTCTGAACAAATACACAATTTCTACCATAGAAATTCACAGGAAATAAAAAATGTAAAACAATGAACCTCTTAAATAAATTATAATAAATATATAAAAGTAATTTATGATTAGTTTAATATTTAGAATTTACCAAAATTGTTTTACTAAAACAAGAAATCAGTGCACATTTTAATAACATTCATAAATGAAATCCAGTCTTACCTTGGCTGTGTGTTTCAGGAACAATGAGGAAAAACGAGTGACAGCTGAGTCAAATGGAAACAGCTGCTTTTAAACACACATACACACACACACACACACACACACACACACACACACACACACACACACACACACACACACACACACACACACAGAGTAAAGCCTGGCATTATAGGAACACAGGTTGTTGTTAATGCCAGTCTGTGACACACACACACACGTCTTATTATAATGGTAAGTGTGTAAGTAATAGCAGGTGTGTGTCTGTGTGTGCGTACATGTGACAGCTTTGTTCCTCACACACACTAACAGCTGATTAACGCCTCACACACAATGACAACGTATAATTACAATTATTATTAAGATTTCACTTTACGCAGAGGAAGTGTGTCACTAAGACCTACTGCGTGCGTGCGTGTGTGTGTGTGTGTGTGTGTGTGTGTGTGTGTGTGGGCAAAATAATGTCTAAATCCTAACTTTTATTTTTTTATAGTAAAGAGGTTAATGCACATCCTGAAATAAAATCCTGGATTTCTTTCCAAGAGTCTGAGAGTAAACATGTTGTTATGGCTAAAAAGGAATTTTCAAACTTATTTTTGGGACGATAGGAAGTGGAAACAGTCTGCACACAGACTGTGAGTCAAACACACACAATCACACACACACAGGTGGCAGAGTGTGTGTAGAGTCTT
The DNA here is from genome assembly GCA_028583405.1 of Pogonophryne albipinna. NCBI lineage: Eukaryota > Metazoa > Chordata > Actinopteri > Perciformes > Artedidraconidae > Pogonophryne > Pogonophryne albipinna. The sequence continues at coordinate 41,900 of JAPTMU010000417.1, read as the reverse complement.
TATTGGTGGGAAACACGGTGATACAAAGGAAATATTTCAGGTGTTACACAAAAAAACATTAAAAGGCTACATTTCATTTAAATCCAGATCATTAAAGAATAATAACACACACACGCACACACACACACACACACACACGCACACACACACATGACATACAAAAAGCTGTAGAAAAATACTCTTAAAAAACACAGGAAAAAAAACCCACTGGAATGTTCTGGATGTCCGACAGACGTCAGCGTGGAGGAAACACCGGCAACTTGTTGGGCAACAATCAAATGTTATGTTAAAATGAACAGAAAAAAATGAAATAAATTCAAAATCAAATGTAAAAAATATTCAGAAATGTGGAAACAATGTTGGAAACATCAGAGTACTGAAAAATATATGTGAATAAATATCCAGATGTATTTGTTATCCGGCCTGGTAGTATGGTATTATCGGGACAGCTATTAAACTATATTTACTGACATTCATCCACAGAAATGTTTGGACATTTTTCTATTTATTTTCTTGAATTATTCTCATATCGTGTCAAATGTCCCAATTTTTTTTGAAAATTAACCTAATTTTTTTATTTCACAAATATGTAAATAAATGTTAGAACTATATCAGATATATTTAAATGAATTTCTGATTTTTTTATTTTATTAATCTCTGATTTTTTTATTTTATTAATCTACATGGAACATTCCCCCAAAAATGGGAATAAATGGAAGTAAATGTGAAAACTCCACACATTTTGCTAACATTTTGTTAAAAAGTGCGAAGAGCTAAAAGTTGCCTTACAAGTTGCCGGTGTGTAGAAGCAAATTAATGTCTGTCACACACACACACACACACACACACACAGTACGACACCTTACAGCTAACATGTTTTGTTTTTTTGTACTGCTAAGTCTACCTACAGGCACTATAGAGTGAAGCATTGTGGGAAGTTGAGTTTCAACTGGTCTGTTTTAAGATAGCAGCTTTTCAGTCAGCGTTTAAAGTCTGAACTGTGATTTAAAGATTTAAACAATCAAAGCAGACGATCGGACAATGGAAATAAAGTGTGTGTTTACGTACATCACACACACACTCACACACACACACACTCTCACACAACATTAATGTAATAACTACATCATCCTGTTTTGTTTAAATCAACAGGAAGTCTCTGAGTTAATCTGCCACTAAACTACGATTAAAATGTAGTGACGAGTTAAATGTATAATAATTGTTAGAACCATTGCTGAATACAAAAGGTTTCTTCACCCCTAATTATCATGAATTTAAAACCAGCATCCGGCTCTTAATTACCAGGACGTTTTGTCATTTGTATGATTCCCCAAAAAAAAAAAAAAATCGAAAACAACATTTTCACAACAACAATTTTGCAAAAAAACAAACACATTTTTTAAATGTTGAAGTTTAAATACCGTGAGTTTATTTTACTGGATTTATGAGATGTTTTTGTTCTTTGAGAAATTCCAGTTGGTGGAAATGTAACTACATTTTTTGACACCATATTAAACGACTTAAAGATTATTGTTGTTTCATATTTTTGCTAAACTCTTTGTATTTTCCCGGGAAAATTTAGAATTTTTTCAAATATTTGTATCTTTTGAAAAACTGACAAGTCTTTAAAAAAAATTGGGGAAATTTCAAATGTGTCCCCCCCCCCCCCCAGATGCTCTATGCAGGCCTCTCTACAAAACAATTATCCTTACATTTTTTTAAATATTAGTTCTAAACCTACATTCTAAATATTTGACGCTTCAAATCTAAAAAAAGTGGAATTCAATCCACATTCTTTTGGATGATTTTGGATGATCTTATGAAGTAAGATATCTCAATGCTAAAAGCTCATTAAAAAGTCAGCGTTAGGTTTCCAGCAGCGGTTACACTTCGTTAAAGG
>JAPTMU010000417.1:12500-37500 GCA_028583405.1 Pogonophryne albipinna | reverse complement strand
TGTAAAAAAATATGTGTTTTAATATCCATAAATGTATTTCCGAAAATGCCAAAAAATAGCCACATTTCCATAAATCTTGTTCTTAAAATGTTGTAAAAAAGTAAAAAATATCCATAAACGTTTTCTTAAAGTTCATAAAAAGGCAAAAAATAAGAATTTCCAGACTGAATAAGAAACAGAATATATTTTATAAGTTATAATAATTGTATTATATTTAGTCCTCACCCCTCGAAGCAGTGAGCGACGGTTAGCGCCCAGCGGCGTCCAATCAGAACGCAGCCACAGACGTGTCCGCTCGGGCCGCTCTGCAGCGAGCACTGCCAAGGCCACGCCCCCTTTCTGGAGACCCGACCTCCCAGAATCCTCTTCTGCCGGGAGACTACATCTCCCAGAATCCTCTTCTGCCGGAGGGGGGGCAGGCCGGCCGCCGGGCGACGCCCACATTCTGACAGAGAGAAACAGGAAGTTAATGTGCACTAAATTACACGTTTAATGACTTTTTAAAACATGTAAAAGGAAAATATGACATTTATTGCAGTAAAATAGATCGGATCAATTAAATTACAGATTTACGTTAAATTAAATACAAGATTAAAAACAGTAAATAAACCTTCTCTGGAACAAAGCACTGACACTCTCCTCCGGGAATGACACGCGTGACTGCGGAAAAAGAGACGTTTATATAATAAATTATAATAATTTAAATAGTAAGACAAAAATAAATTAATAATCTTTAAAATAAAAAAAGACAATAATATTGGCAAATAAAATACAAATATTATAAATAATAAAAAATTACTTTTAAATATGATAAAAAGGAATAATACAAAATATTAATAATACAAAAAATCTCATGCAATTATTTGTATTTTTATAAATTAATAAATGAGTTTTCTACGTGTACATTTTCTATTTGTTTTTTCTCACATATATAAAATAAATTCATAATTAAATATTCAAAATAACTTTTTCATACATTTTTTATTTTAGTCTGTTGGATTTTTATAAATTATTATTTAGGTTTGAATTACGTTTTCCGTTAAAATCACATAAATTATTTAATATATTTTCTTAATGTAAATATAAGCGTCCCCCGGTCGGTCCTCTTCTCCATTTATTGATATTTTTTTCCTGTTAATTCACAAAGAATATTCAAAAGTGTTTAATTATTATTATTAAATCAAGTGTTATATATTCTGTGTCACCTCCTCTTCTCCAGCCGGCCCTGCAGAGCCGTTCCTCTCTCTCTTCTCTCCGGATGAACGTGAAGCCAGCGCCGCCGCCCGGTCACCAGCTGATCCGTTACCATGGAGACAGAGGAGGGGGGTCTGAGGGGGACACGAGCACACTGAAGCCCACCGACACGACAGTGTGTGTGTGAGTGAGTGAGTGAGTGAGTGAGTGAGTGAGTGAGTGAGTGAGTGTGTGTGTGTGTGTGTGTGAATGATACGATAATACTTTAATGGTCAGATCGAGTCTGAAATGTGACTTGCATCACAGCAGCTCCATCATGAACATGCTCAAAGAGCCTTCAGCGTGCTTTTGATCTGGATTCAGCTCTGTATTTACTGAGAGGACTGACTGGAGCACTGAGGATGCTTCAGGCTGACTTTAGTGAATCTCCATTAGATGGTAGCAGTTCATCTTCTCTGTTCAGAACGTGTGTGTGTGTGTGTGTGTGTGTGTGTGTGTGTGTGTGTGTGTGTGTGTGTGTGTGTGTGTGTGTGTGTGTGTGTGTGTGTGTGTGTGTGTGTGTGTGTGTGTGTGTGTGTGTGTGTGTGTGTGTGTGTGTGTGTGTGTGTGTGTGTGTGTGTGTGTGTGTTACTGACCTTACCCTAGTCCCAGCTGACTGCAGGTCAGGTTGCTCAGCTCCTGGTTCCACTCGTCTGCACAGACCTGATATTCTGCAGCCGTCCTGAACACCGTCAGCACCGAGTCCGTCAGAGACACTGAGAGGGGAGACTACGTTACCCACAATGCATCTCAAGTCTGTCATACTGCTTGTTTCTTTTTTTCTGATGAATTTAACTATTCTAGTTAAATGTAAATCAATTTAAAATACAGTTGTTATTTTTTTCCTGTCAGATTGATGCTTTCAACTTCAATATTTAAAAATAAATCTTCCCGGGGGAGCATGCCCCCGGACCCCCCTACATTATGTGAGGTCCACACACCACCTATAAAAATAGCACTTTACCCCTGCTTACACCTATATGCCGTGAGCTGATCGAGCCTTCATTGTAACAGTCACGGGTACACTGTGTGTGTGTGTGTGTGTGTGTGTGTGTGTGTGTGTGTGTGTGTGTGTGTGTGTGTGTGTGTGTGTGTGTGTGTGTGTGTGTGTGTGTTTACCACAGTCCCACTCGTCAGAGGAGTCGGAGCAGTGTCTCTTTCCGTCGCACCACAGAGTTCGATGAACACACTGATGGTTCTTACAGGAGAGCTCGTTATCCTGACACACCGCTGAGGACACACACACACACATCATTAACACACACACACACACATCATTAATATGATATAATAATACGTGTATTTAGTATAGCCCCTTTCACAGAAATACAATTCACACAGTGCTTCACAAGAAAGAACAAAAGTTAAAATTAAGACCACAGAAACAACAACATGAGGCCGAAATTCAAGATCAACATAAAAACAAAACAGAGGAACAAACATAAGAACAAACATCACACACATCTCAAGTAGAAACAAAAGACAATGTAAAAAGATGGGTCTTCAGTTGTTTTTTAAAAGCTTCTACAGAGACTGCAGAGCGGATGTCAAAGAACACACACACACACACACTTATATTTATTATGAATGCCCTTCAGTCTTAAATATTAATAATAAAAGAGACTCACTGCAGTTGGCCTCGTCCACCAGCAGGGGGCAGTCTGGGAACCCGTCACAGATCATGCTGTGTTTAATACACACCGAACTGCCCGGACACTCAAACAGAGCACGTTCACTGCAGCCTACACACACAAACACACACACACCCCCCCCCCCCCACACACACACACAAACAGAGACAGACACACACACACGCATTAGTAATTTGTATTTGTCTGTCGTTCTCGTTGGGAGCAGATTAAAAGCTGGCAGACACAAGAAACCTTGTGTCTGTCCTCTCTCAAACATCATATGTGTGTGTGTGTGTGTGTGTGTGTGTGTGTGTGTGTGTGTGTGTGTGTGTGTGTGTGAGTACCGCAGTTGTCCTCGTCGCTGTGGTCTTCACAGTCCAGGTGTCCATCGCAGCGTTTCGACGAGAGAACGCAGCGACCGGAGCGACACTTGAAGTGACTCGGAGAACACTCTGTCACCACGGCAACAACAAACAACAACAACAATAACAAACAAAGAGAATAAAAATTATTTGGTTTTATTATTCTGATTATGTTACTGCTAAGGGACGAATGCAAGATAAATAAATAAACAAAGAAAATGATTAATCTAAAAATCAATCAGACAAAAGAATAAACATTTAAAAATCTAATAAGATACGTTATACTGAAAGATAAACAAATGATAAAACATATCTAAAACATAATCAGTCCGCACCGTCCACTCCGTCCTCCGGCAGCAAACAGCTGACGTTTCCTCCTTCCTCAGGAAACTGAGAGCAGTCCGAGTCCTCCGGCCACTGCAGGCCCACGATGCCGAGCACAGACTCACATTTCTCCTTCGCACCGCGACACAGAGACCTGACGGGACATACAAATATATTATAATATTCCATCCATCTTCTCCCGCTTATCCGTGGTCGGGTCTCGGGGGTCCCGTTCCAGCAGAGAGCCCCAAACGTTCCTTTCCCCACATCAACCAGCTCTGACTGGGGGTCCCAAGGCGCTCCCAGGCCAGCGAAGAGATATAATCCCTCCACCTGGTCCTAGGTCTACCCCTTGGTCTCTTCCCAGCTGGACGTGCCTGGAACACCTCCCTAGGGAGGCGCCCAGGTGGCATCCTAACTAGGTGCCCGAACCACCTCAACTGGCTCCTTTCGACGCGAAGGAGGAGCGGTTCAACTCCGAGTCCCTCCAGGATGACTGAACTTCTCACCTTATCCCTAAGGGAGACACCAGCCACCCTGCGGAGAAAACTCATCTCGGCCGCTTGTATCCGCGACCTCGTTCTTTCGGTCATGACTATTATAATAATAATATATAATAATATAAAATAGACATGAGAGACGAACCGGTGAGGACACTCAGCATCAGGAAAGAAAGACATGGTGTTTAATAAAGTATCATTGGTTATTTAAAGCAGTTTACCTGCATGGTGGGACCCTCTGCAGAGTCACCGGGTCACATGGTGTTTAATAAAGTATCATTGGTTATTTAAAGCAGTTTACCTGCATGGTGGGACCCTCTGCAGAGTCACCGGGTCACATGGTGTTTAATAAAGTATCATTGGTTATTTAAAGCAGTTTACCTGCATGGTGGGACCCTCTGCAGAGTCACCGGGTCACATGGTGTTTAATAAAGTATCATTGGTTATTTAAAGCAGTTTACCTGCATGGTGGGACCCTCTGCAGGGTAACCGGGTCACATGGTGTTTAATAAAGTATCATTGGTTATTTAAAGCAGTTTACCTGCATGGTGGGACCCTCTGCAGAGTCACCGGGTCACATGGTTTTTAATAAAGTATCATTGGTTATTTAAAGCAGTTTACCTGCATGGTGGGACCCTCTGCAGAGTCACCGGGTCACATGGTGTTTAATAAAGTATCATTGGTTATTTAAAGCAGTTTACCTGCATGGTGGGACCCTCTGCAGAGTCACCGGGTCACATGGTGTTTAATAAAGTATCATTGGTTATTTAAAGCAGTTTACCTGCATGGTGGGACCCTCTGCAGAGTCACCGGGTCACATGGTGTTTAATAAAGTATCATTGGTTATTTAAAGCAGTTTACCTGCATGGTGGGACCCTCTGCAGAGTCACCGGGTCACATGGTGTTTAATAAAGTATCATTGGTTATTTAAAGCAGTTTACCTGCATGGTGGGACCCTCTGCAGGGTAACCGGGTCACATGGTGTTTAATAAAGTATCATTGGTTATTTAAAGCAGTTTACCTGCATGGTGGGACCCTCTGCAGAGTCACCGGGTCACATGGTGTTTAATAAAGTATCATTGGTTATTTAAAGCAGTTTACCTGCATGGTGGGACCCTCTGCAGAGTCACCGGGTCACATGGTTTTTAATAAAGTATCATTGGTTATTTAAAGCAGTTTACCTGCATGGTGAGACCCTCTGCAGGGTAACCGGGTCACATGGTGTTTAATAAAGTATCATTGGTTATTTAAAGCAGTTTACCTGCATGGTGGGACCCTCTGCAGAGTCACCGGGTCACATGGTGTTTAATAAAGTATCATTGGTTATTTAAAGCAGTTTACCTGCATGGTGGGACCCTCTGCAGGGTAACCGGGTCACATGGTGTTTAATAAAGTATCATTGGTTATTTAAAGCAGTTTACCTGCATGGTGGGACCCTCTGCAGGGTAACCGGGTCACATGGTGTTTAATAAAGTATCATTGGTTATTTAAAGCAGTTTACCTGCATGGTGGGACCCTCTGCAGGGTAACCGGGTCACATGGTGTTTAATAAAGTATCATTGGTTATTTAAAGCAGTTTACCTGCATGGTGGGACCCTCTGCAGGGTAACCGGGTCACATGGTGTTTAATAAAGTATCATTGGTTATTTAAAGCAGTTTACCTGCATGGTGGGACCCTCTGCAGGGTAACCGGGTCACATGGTGTTTAATAAAGTATCATTGGTTATTTAAAGCAGTTTACCTGCATGGTGGGACCCTCTGCAGGGTAACCGGGTCACATGGTGTTTAATAAAGTATCATTGGTTATTTAAAGCAGTTTACCTGCATGGTGGGACCCTCTGCAGAGTCACCGGGTCACATGGTGTTTAATAAAGTATCATTGGTTATTTAAAGCAGTTTACCTGCATGGTGGGACCCTCTGCAGAGTCACCGGGTCACATGGTGTTTAATAAAGTATCATTGGTTATTTAAAGCAGTTTACCTGCATGGTGGGACCCTCTGCAGAGTCACCGGGTCACATGGTGTTTAATAAAGTATCATTGGTTATTTAAAGCAGTTTACCTGCATGGTGGGACCCTCTGCAGAGTCACCGGGTCACATGGTGTTTAATAAAGTATCATTGGTTATTTAAAGCAGTTTACCTGCATGGTGGGACCCTCTGCAGAGTCACCGGGTCACATGGTGTTTAATAAAGTATCATTGGTTATTTAAAGCAGTTTACCTGCATGGTGGGACCCTCTGCAGAGTCACCGGGTCACATGGTGTTTAATAAAGTATCATTGGTTATTTAAAGCAGTTTACCTGCATGGTGGGACCCTCTGCAGAGTCACCGGGTCACATGGTGTTTAATAAAGTATCATTGGTTATTTAAAGCAGTTTACCTGCATGGTGGGACCCTCTGCAGAGTCACCGGGTCACATGGTGTTTAATAAAGTATCATTGGTTATTTAAAGCAGTTTACCTGCATGGTGGGACCCTCTGCAGAGTCACCGGGTCACATGGTGTTTAATAAAGTATCATTGGTTATTTAAAGCAGTTTACCTGCATGGTGGGACCCTCTGCAGGGTAACCGGGTCACATGGTGTTTAATAAAGTATCATTGGTTATTTAAAGCAGTTTACCTGCATGGTGGGACCCTCTGCAGAGTCACCGGGTCACACTTTGGCACCAGCAGCGTGCAGGCGTAGAACATGAGGAAGGGGTGACATCCGGTCTGAACCAGGGCGGGAAACAGAGACGACTCCCAGGAAACAGAGCTCTCTCTCTGGGAGAGGTGGCCCAGGAAGTTGGGGAAGATGGTCTGGTTGTACGGGAGGTTCTGCAAAGCTCCAGAGAAATGGCCTCGCATCGCGCTGAGGGGGAAACAGGAAGATTAGGATGAATTATAAGGAATATGTGCACACCATGTGATGAATTTATAGACAGGTCATCACTTCTTTGGGAACATTAAACTACTTAAAGCATAACATAGCACACAACAAATGTCTCTGGTATTGTAATAGTTTATTAATAACGCATTGTGAATACCTGATATTACATGTGTAATGTATAAAAAAAGTTAAATATTCCTGTTTATGTGTCGTAGTGGGGAGCATGTGTTTTTTACATCAAAGTGAGGACCTACTGCAGTTATTGCAGAAAATCCAAGAACAAATACCTAAACATTTGTATTTTTAATTCACTAAAAGCTATCATTAATATATATAGTATGTAGTTAAACACAAACCAATTGAATGATCCTGTTTAGGTGCCATAGTGGGGACCCTTGTTTAGTTTTTTAAATCAAAGTGAGGACCTACTGCAGTTACTGTTGTTGTTCCGAGGGTCGCAGGAGGAAGTGGAAATACAGCTGGGCTGACCGGGAGGACACACACCCTGATCTGGAAAACACACAGAACCAATCAGAACCACAGAAGAAGACGACAGGTGAGACAGGTGTTCAGACAGACAGGTGTCTCACTCTCTTTGCTGCAGTGCTCTTCGTCGCTGCCGTCCTTACAGTCGTCTTCGCCGTCACATCGAAACGCCGACGGGATACAAGCTCCGTTCCTACACTCCATCAGACCCTGACTCTCACACGCTACACACACACACACACACACACACACACACACACACACACTTAATTGGTATGTTTGTTCTGAAACACGAGTATTCATTTGTTGGTGTTTAGCTTTTTTAAAACCCTGCTTTCAAAAAACGACACACAAAGGAAGAGCGACGCTAACGAGTTCAACTCAACAAAGAAAGTCAATTTAACAAAAAACAAACATGAATCATTTTTTCAAATGATCATTTTGTCCGGGGATGTTTTGACGGAGCGTCACTCAGAAAGCTGAACTGACTGCAGGAATAACAGCCTGACGCTGCTCGGCTTCTGTTGTTGCTCCCAAAGTCAGTGACTCATCAGTGACTCAGAACGTCTGTCAGTTTCTCTCAGAGGAGGAAACTGTCAGATGTATTATCTTCATATTTGATGAAGATTGACAAATACAAACAAGCTGGAGCGGCTTTGAAGCACCAGATGTTCTGTTCAGCTCCTCCTCACTTCATAGTGCTCCCTTAACCATCATTTTGATTCATAAGATGTTATCTAAAGTTTAAAATGCATTCCTCTCACAAACGGTAAATAATCTAGATGTGGCTTCCCTATAAAACAACGTGTACATTCTCAGCGTCTTGATAACGGCGCCTAATCGCAGCTTTCATATATTTCAGATGATACGTTTCACTCACAGCAGTTGACCTCGTCGCTCTTGTCCAGACAGTCGTGGTCTCCGTCACAGAGCCAGTCTCTGGACACACAGCGTCCGTCACCACAGCGGTGCTCCAGAGACAGGTTACACACTGAACACACACCACACACACACACACACACACACACACACATATATAACATTATAGTGTTGTTTGTTTTACGTTGATCGTATTCTGTGTTTTATTAACATCTCAAAACCATGTAAGAAGTAACTGTTTTCACTTTAACATGTTATCCTTAAAGGTGTTAACAGCACTTAAAGGTAGGTCATTTTGGAGGAACCAGCTCGAGTGCGCTAGAATTGGAAAATACACAACCGGAACAAATCTGCCACTTCCTCACAGAGCCCCTCCTCCAACACACACGAACACGCACATGACCAATGAGGGCACGAGATCAGTTTGTGCACAGATGGAAGGCTGACAGGCAGGTAGGCCATCCAGTTACTTCAGCCGGCTCAGATGATTGGTCGTGCTTTTTACAGAACCACGGCTTCCAGAGATGATATTTATTTATGGATTTCTTGTCAAAGCACTTCAGATATTCATTGCTATCGGGATGTTAAGAGCATTCCATGGAATATAACAACAAGTGTATCTCGAGCCGGTTTCTCAAACTTACCTACCCCACCTTTAATCTTTCTTTGTCTTTAAATCCAATACTAAGCTACTATTTTCATAAATAACCACATTTAACTTTACAACCGCTATCATTTAAAGTTATTTAAGTGAATCTTAAAGTTTTAGAGTAGCTGTCCACCAAAATAAAAGCACTCCTCGTTGGGAGCAGATTAACAGCTGACAGGCACAAAAAACATGATACTGTGTGTGTGTGTGTGTGTGTGTGTGTGTGTGTGTGTGTGTGTGTGTGTGTGTGTGTGTGTGTGTGTGTGTGTGTGTGTTGGCAGATAAGACAGGTGGTGGATTCCCTTGCTGCTTAACTGCGTCACTAAAAGTGTGTTTTACTGTGTGTATTAATGTGCGTGTGTGTGTGTGTGTGTGTGTGTGTGTGTGTGTGTGTGTGTGTGTGTGTGTGTGTGTGTGTGTGTGTGTGTGTGTGTGTGTGTGTGTGTGTGTGTGTACCACAGCTGAGTTCGTCGCTCAGGTCTCCACAGTCATCATATCGGTCACAGAGCCGCTCAGGAGAGATACAGCGACCGGTGTTACAGCGAAACTCAGACTCTGAACAAACTGAAAGAAGACATTCACATTCAGACTCCGCCTCTGATCCTCTGTTTCTATCTAAACCCATCATCTTAGACCCTGGACCTTTATCACATGTATATTTAAGTAAATGTTTCAAATGAATCTTCATACATTTTTTGGACCTTTTGCACATTTTTAGTGATTTCTTGTGATCTTTTGTGATTCTCTTCTTTAACGTTCTGCACACATGTTTCAGAAATGTTTCAATATATTTCAGAAATGTTTCTATAACTTTCACATATATTTTTCTAGAGCTACTACAAAATGGCAACTAACTTCAGTCCTAAATCGTTCTTATTTGTCTTTTTTTGTTTTTCGTCTCGTTATTTTATCGTGCGACAACAATACCGTCCCTCTTTTATCCCTCTTGTTTTTTTCCTTCTCTTTGATGTTTTTTGTTCCTAAACATCATCAGAGGTCAGCGAGAGGGCGCGAGACATTATCAGAACAAAGAGATGGAACTCTCTCTCTTTACATTCCGCTCTCCTATAGGCTGGAAGTGTTCTCTCGTCGCCTTGGCGACCGCTCAGAGTTCCGGAACTCTCGCCGCCGCCGTCGGCCAATCAATCACATCGTCGCCACGACAACAGGCGTAAAAATGTACCGCCGTTTTTCTTTAAAGACTTCCCATTACAATGAAGCTATGTTTGGTTTATTATAGTCATTTTAAACGTTTAAAAAACTAGAATAAATTTAAAAATATAGAAATGTTATTTTTATTATCATATATATATAATTATAAGATTGTTTTAATTGTTTTATTTTTTAAGTTATCCACAAATTCTTCTTTGTTCGACCTTTTTTATTTTGTATTAGTTCATATTTACTCGACCTTGGATACAGTCTGGAAGAATGTTATTTTTTGTTTATATTTTATTATTTTGCAGTCCACTAAATCTCTTAGAGTAAAATGCAACTTTATAAATAAAATAAATGTTAGTTCATAATAATCTGTTCTGTGTCTTTATAGCACAAAGATCGGAGTGTTCTCCCCAAACCTCCACGTGGTTTTCCGATTTACATTTGAATGACTTGTGTGTACGTCCCCACAAGATTCTTATAAAAACAGTGGACCCCACAACGGATCAAACTAAAACATGTCTCACCGCAGTGTGTTTCGTCGCTCCAGTCGTCGCAGTCGTTGTAGCCATTACACACCAGTTTTTGGGGGACGCAAATCCCCGTCGCGCACAGGAAGTGGTCGTTCACGCCGCACAGAGCTGTCGATCAATCAGAGAGAGGGAGGAGCAGTGATGTCATCAGTTCAGAGCGTAAAATACAAATAAATGTGTTTTTTTTACTCACATGGTTTCCCTTTGATCTGTCTCGGTGTGTAACAGGAATGAGTGGCGGGGACTGCTGTTGCCGTGGGCGATGATGATGACGATGAAGAAGATGATGAAGGTGATGAGGATGATGATGAAGGTAAAGCGAAGGTTGTGTTGCTGAACTGAGAGCAGCGCAGGAAGTCGGGCCACGAGGCGTTAAACATCTGAAGGACAGGTTCACAACCTTCCCTCGCCGCCTCGCAGAACGAGAAGCAGGGCAGCACGACCCGTCTACACACACACACACACACACAACACGTGTCAGTAGCAGCAATAAAACTCAGGTTCCCATAATCTTTCAGTCAGAGGTCATGCAGAGTCGAAGCCACCGTCAGCTAAACAAATGTGTGTGTGTTCAAATTTCAGAGAGTGTAATGATGTTATTCTTGGCGCGCACACACACACACACACACACACACACACACACACACACACACACACACACACACACACACACACACACACACACACACACACACACACACACACACACACACACACACACACACACACACACACACACACACACACACACACACACACACACACACACACACACACACACACACACACACACACACACACACACTTTATGTCTCACTTACAGTGTGAACAGCTGAGACTCATATGGAGCAACAGTGTGATTTTAATATGCAATAAATACTTTTATAACTAGCTCAAATGTGATGCCTACATTTCCAGAATGCTGTCCATCTGTCATCTTTACAATAAGCTCCTTCACTCCTTTGTTTACTTCTGGAACACAGTGACATCACTACGCAACACTTGCGTCCATGTTTAGTTTTCCGTGATGTCTCACCTGTTGTGCGAAGTGTCAGCGATGCATTCTGGGAGCGCCAGAGAACAGCCGAACAGCATGATGTGGCGATAACACGACAACCTGCTCAGGTAGCCGAAGAACCTGCAGCACAGTCCAATAAAAAACATTACAAATCATTCCTAAACATATTCTATTCTATAAAAAAATTATTCTTCCACACATTTTTGGTGTATTTTTGGGGTGTCAACAGGTGTGTTTTGGGTGTGGTTACCGTAGCAACATGTCGACCTCGGAGCTCTTCACCACGGCGACGGAGGAGGACAGCCAGGTGAGGTTGTAGGGCAGCATGTTGTTGCACTGAGGCTCATCGATCAGCTGACACACAGCTGAGGACACAACATGGATCGTTCATGTTAATGTTTTTACAGTCAGATCATTTTTGAAAATGTTGTGATTCGTAAAAAAAAGGGGGAATTTATTTTAAAGGTGATTTAAAAACAACTGATTGTTACAAAGTACTGCAATTCAACAATAAGGTAATATTTGAAAAATAAATGAAGCAATATTTAAAACCACGTGAGATGAAATGTCAAATTCAAAATTAAGAAATGGTTAAACTATAAGGTCATTTGTGTAAAGTAAAGTCAAAATGTATTCGTTTTTACAAAATCTGAATAAATGTTTGAAAACGAGAATACAGGTGTTCATAGAGCATATTGATTATACTAATGCACCTAAAATAGCTTGAGTAAACACAAAAGTACGCAAACTGAGACGCAGCACGAGTCAGGTGACCGCCAGCGTCCAATCAGAGGACAGGACAGTCTGCAGCTCATTAGCATTCACCTCGACTTTTAATACAGAGAGAAAGAGACACAGAGGACAGACAAAGAGACGAGGAGAATCTTTAAACACACACACACACACACACACACACACACACTCTGAGGACATTAGAGGACAGTAGATCTGGATTCAGCTCAGACTCGTCGTCTGTTCTGCAGTGATGGAGACGTTTTTTGGCAGAAAAGGACACAAAGATAAGAGACCACAGAGGATTGTGGGATTTGTAGTTTTTCAAGGACATGAAAACTGCAGCATCATCTATGTTGAGTCCAAATATCTGTACAAAAAATCTAATAAATGTGAGTTTAGCCTAAAGATTTCACGGGACTTTTATTTTGAAAAACACTTCAAATACTGGCTGTAAATCGAGTACTTGCATTATGTATTTTTTGTCATCGAAGTTCAGATTTAAAACTCACAACAGATATAAATAATGCCTCCATGACTCAGCAGAGATACCACTAAACAAATACAAATAATAATACTAAAATGTGAGAATTAAATAAAAATAAAAATTCAAGTAAAAACTAAGAATGAAAAAAAAGGAAATGGAGGGAGAATAATAACTGAAAATTAAATAAAACATTAATAAAAAACCTATAATTAATACAAAACACATTCCGTGTGGTGAAACAAAGACTACAGCGCTATACTGGCGACACAAAAACAATACTATATTTCCCAGAACCTCCCGACATCAATTGTTTCCTGTTTATTATTATTTTTAAATATCACTATTTAATTGATTCCATTTGTGTGTGATACAAAAAAAACTACATTTCCCATGAGCCCCTGCTGCTTCCTGTACCTGATTCCGTCGCTGCTGTGCTGCTGATTGGCCAGGCGGTGCTGAGTGATGTCACAGATGTCAGCCAATCAGGAGTCGTTGTGTAGGGCTGAGTGGGCGTGGCCTGAGAGGATGAGGAGTAGGAAGTAGCGGTGGCGGCGGTGCTAACGCTAACATCGTACGCCGTGACGTTTCCTTCGCTAAAGTTTCGTAAAGAGTTTGTAACGTTTTCCGTTTCCAGGGAGGGGGAGGGGCTTGTGCTGTTGCCATGGTAGCCGGGGTCGCTGTCGGCGATGGGTTTCGGGGAGGGGAGGGGGACGCCGCCGCCAAATATACCTGAAGAAGAAAAAGAAGAAGAATCCAGCCAATTACATCACAGCTCTCACAGCTCCGAGCCAACCACAGAGAGGTATGACAAAAAGATGATCAGGCTAAGGGGCGGGACATCAAATTATTATATTTAATTAATATTCATATTTAATTATATTTAATATATTAAGGGAAAAAACTGAGAAGCAAGACGGAGGAAAACTAAGACATCTGAAGACTTCACACACCATCAGCTGCTTAATGGTGTGTGTGTGTGTGTGTGTGTGTGTGTGTGTGTGTGTGTGTGTGTGTGTGTGTGTGTGTGTGTGTGTGTGTGTGTGTGTGTGTGTGTGTGTGGGAGTGTGTGTGTGTGTGTGTGTGTGGGAGTGTGTGTGTGTGTGTGTGTGTGTGTGTGTGTGTGTGTGTGTGTGTGTGTGTGTGTGTGTGTGTAATGAGTCGTGGAGGAAACAACAGAAAGCAGCTGCAGATGAAGGGAGGCTGAAAGAGAGAAAGCTCACGCTGAGTTTCAAAGGAGGTTGAAGGAGACGGACAGAAAACGCACTGTGAAATATTTAGAAAAGGAAAACACAAACAAAGACAACAACACATTATATAAACAAGAGAGAAGATGAAACAGACTGAAGAAGAAGTGAACAATAAATAAATAAAAATAGAATGCTAAATAATGTAGAAAAAAACTACAACAGATGGAAAAATAAATAATCAATCAAAATAAATGGAGAAAGGAAGAGGAATGAAGCGCAGAGGAAGATAAAGGAGAAGAAGAGGGGAGTCCAGATGGAGGAAGAGGAAGAGGAAGAGGAAGAGGAAGAGGAGTAATAACCCTAACCAGAATAAAGGAGAGACGTAAAGAGCTGCAGTTTTACTACCAGTGTAAATATTTGAAATTCTTTCAGTGAATGTCTGTAACTCAGCCTCTGATTGGCCGAGGGGACGCTGTCATGGTGACCAGAGGACACATGGACACACACACACAATGTGTCATCTCTCCTCCTACACACCATCAGTCCTAAAACCCTTCGCTCATGTTTATCCAGTTTAGTCGCAGAAAACAACAAACTGAAGGGATTTGAACGTTCTTTTCTACGACATAAAATGCGTCACCTGACAAAGTAACAACATGAAATGAGGCGATGCTAAGGCACCTACGTTTAGGAGCAGTTTCAGGGGATTCAGACTTTAAAGCTCTCCTATCATGCAAACGTCACTTTCTGATGTCTTCTCTACATCACCACGTGTCCACCGTATGTCCCCGGTCCCCCCCCCCCCGGTGTGTCCCCGGTGTGTCACCATGTGTCCCCGGTGTGTCACCGTCCCCCCCCGGTGTGTCACCATGTGTCCCCGGTGTGTCACCATGTGTCCCCGGTGTGTCCCTGGTGTGTCCCCAGTGTGTCACCATGTGTCCCCGGTGTGTCACCATGTGTCCCCGGTGTGTCCCCAGTGTGTCCCCGGTGTGTCCCCGGTGTGTCTCCGGTGTGTCTCCGGTGTGTCCCCGGTGTGTCACCGTCCCCCCCCGGTGTGTCACCATGTGTCCCCGGTGTGTCTCCGGTGTGTCCCCGGTGTGTCACCGTCCCCCCCCGGTGTGTCACCATGTGTCCCCGGTGTGTCCCCGCTGTGTCCCCGGTGTGTCTCCGGTGTGTCTCCGGTGTGTCCCCGGTGTGTCACCGTCCCCCCCCGGTGTGTCACCATGTGTCCCCGGTGTGTCCCCGCTGTGTCCCCGGTGTGTCCCCGCTGTGTCCCCGGTGTGTCCCCGGTGTGTCCCCGGTGTGTCAGGAGACTCTCAAAGTGTCACAAACAAACCCCTCTCTCTTCTCCTCCGTACCCACATCTCTAAAAACGGGGAACAACGGAGCTGATCCAGATTTGCTGCGTCATGATCACATCACTAAAATGTGGGCGGGCTTTACCCCCACGGGCCAATCAGAAATGTTGCTGTCAGAAACAATGAGACGTGTTCTGGAAGTAATATGCTCTGTGTTTACATTAGCATGCTAACACTCAGAGCTAACCTGTGCTGGAGAGAGTGTGTGTGAAAAAGCAGGAAATCAAAAGGAAGTCACCTTGTGGTAAACCTGAGAGAGAGAAAGAGTTTGAGCTCCATCCTGTTTCAGAGAGGATCCTTGATGTGGTTTGGAACATGATGTGGAGTTTCATCACGGCAGCATTTAGCTGAGTTTCTGCTGGGAGAGTTCTCCTGATGAGTTCTACTCTTTT
The DNA here is from genome assembly GCA_028583405.1 of Pogonophryne albipinna. Taxonomy (NCBI): domain Eukaryota; kingdom Metazoa; phylum Chordata; class Actinopteri; order Perciformes; family Artedidraconidae; genus Pogonophryne; species Pogonophryne albipinna. The sequence continues at coordinate 21,701 of JAPTMU010000417.1, read as the reverse complement.
TTTTTTTAAAGCTACGGACCCAGAATCTGCACTTTAGTAACAGGCTGAAATATGGCGCATTTCCACTACAGCGCGGAGCTCGCTTTAAGCGTGCCGAGCCGCGCGGGGCCCGTTTTTGGTTGCGTTTCCACTTGCCGTTGTTCCGGCTAGCGGGTACTATTTCACAGTTTTCTGGCCCCATAAAATCAAGGTTTTTTCCGGGCCAACAACCAGGCTGAGTCGGGCTGAGTATGCTAAACTAGAGAGAGAATCGCTGGCTCGGGGCTACAACTACAACAAGATGAACATATTTGACCGTGATTTAATTGTAATACACGTTTCTAAATGATGCCGAAGTAACAACATACTGATACCGGTTAGTAAAAACCATGAATTAATGCTTTGACAAGTCTGCAGACAGACGGCAGGCGAAAAACCCTTTAGAATGCTTGTTTTCTGAATGGAGATCGGCTAAGCTAACGCAGTATATGCTCCGACCGTCCACACCAGGCCCGGTTCTATGGGGGTGCATAAGGGTGCATTGCATCCTCAGTTGAGTCGTTATGCACCCTCAGTTGAGTCGTTATGCACCCTCAGTTGAGTCGTTATGCACCCTCAGTTGAGTCGTTATGCACCCTCAGTTGAGTCGTTATGCACCCTCATTTGAAAAATGAAAAGTGAAAAAAAAAAAAGTGAAAAATATTACATATATAATAATAATAATAATAATAGTAAGAATAATAAGAAGAAGAATTTAGTTGAAATAAAATAAATTGTAATTGTGGTTAAATAACATTGTCTGCTGCGTTTATTTGGTCGATTTAAACGGTAAGTAACGTTATTATGTCAGGTGCGCGTGACCTGTGCCGCTGCGCATTCGTCATCTGCAAGGTGCTTACACAGCAGTCAGTGATGGAACTCAGAACATGGTTAAAACAACCAGCCCTTATCGCCAGCAGTAACACTGCATCTGCTGCAGGTGATAACAGTTCAGATCATGGGGACATTACGTTACCTGCGGCCAGGGGCGCCGTAAGGAGGTGAAAAGTTAGGATGATTCTAAGGGCCCGTGACTGACAGGGGCCCCAAAAAATGTTAGAACATTAAGAAAAAATGTTTAAGTAATCTTTCATCAATCATCAATAATTAACATTAATATAACGTCATATTGATAATGTACTCACTAAACTTACGATTCATTTAACTTATTTTCTTCCAAAAGTTAATTATCCAAAGCATCGAACACCCCCATCCATTTACATGTAATGGTTTGGTCCTGCCTCCAAACGCTGTGCAGCACCGGCCCTTTCTAGCAGAGAGAGAGACTAGTGAGAGCATGTGAGGAGGGAAGCTAGTACTTACGTGTGTACGATGTCTCAATGACTAACAAAGTCAGGCTTTCAAAAAAGAAAAGAAAGGAGAGAAAGACAAGAGAGAGGGACTAAAGGGCGACAGGATGTCGCCCAGTTTTTCAAAAGAAGAGGTGGGTGTGGTCCATGAGTGGTGGAAATTAGTCTGTTAGCTAAACTTAGTCCATTGTAAATAATAATTGTAATGTTTTGCTGACATTAAGTTCTGTTAATATCTTCACAGAAAATGCAGAGGTTTTTCATTTCACTCCTCTTTTAGCTGACATTTAACAAATGCAGGTACATTTTTAGCAGCTATTCATCAGTTGTCCCTCCCCTGGTGCCAGGACCAACAGATCCATCTCTAGGCTCCGCAGCCCTGTCCCCCATAAGGCTTTGCAGTCTTGCCATGATGTCCATTGAAAGCCAGTTGGCTAGAAAGCTGGACTTCAAGGACTTGATCAGTGACTTTGCAGAAGGCTAGGCGCTGGGCTCTTGGTGAGTAAGGCTGAGCCAGGGCTCGTGATAACTGTTAAAGGGCAAGGCTATGGTAACGGTATTGGATCACTACCTGATCACTACACACAAGATGCATGATGAGAAAAAGACTGAGAACAGGTAGGCTCTGATTTAGCGCCACCATCAGGCCTTTTCACTTCCATTTCTGTGTTGTTGTCCATTTACACTTTAATACCCGCTTATTTTGTAGTTGGTATATTTAATAAAATAATCTGCTGCTTCTGTTATTTTTTTTGTTATAGCATTTTATAAATGATAATATTGGTGTTAATGTTCACTTTATTTTAATTTAAGAGGTCATGTATATTTAAGTTATATTTATTTAGATTCATGAACGTTCCATTCAAAAATGTTATTAAAAAGGCATGACACCATAACAGATGACTATTGAGGTCTATGGTCAGGAATGTTAGTGTTATATCAAAGAGTGAATTCTACTGCAGCAGAATGTTGCACGTCTGCACAGTGTTATATGTTCACAGCTCAGTGTCAGTAAATACTGTGCAGTTAGTATTGGACTAAGATGCAAGCCTGTACAGGTTATTTAAAGCATGAATGAGTGGGTTGGGTTCTGGAGGTGTGGTTAGCATTGTGCTTGGTTGGCGTGGCCTGGGTCTGCTGGTGGTGGGGCCCAATGTGATATCTTTTCATGGGGCCCAAAATCCCTGGCGGCGCCCCTGCCCGCGGCCTCTGTCGTGGACACTAACGCCCGACTCGCCGGCTTTGCCCGCCTCGCCCACGGAGGCGGAGCAGCCGCAGCCGTCTTCGTTGCCCCAAACACCGCCACCCCTCAGCGGCCCGCAAGTGCCAGAGGACCTCGGCAAAACAGAGCCTGCCCAGGTATATTTAAAAAAGTACCCAACTCGCCTGTACGGCGCTCATTTTGCAGCTCATGGTCTCAAAACAGAGATTGGCTGAATATTCATGTAAAAAATATGCCATCTTCTGCATGTAGACATTTCGGTTCAAGTACGTCAGATGCCTTCACCACAACTGGCTACAACAACTGGTGCTATGCTCTTATAGGCTACGTGATAAGTGACTGGGAAGGCATGAATCAAGCAAAGAGCACATAGATCCATAGATCTCTTCATGTTGCTCTCAAAGTGCACCAGATTGATGCTTTTAACTTCAATATTTAAAAAAAAATCTTCCCGGGGGAGCATGCCCCCGGACCCCCCTAGAGGAGGTGAGGACCCCCCTATAGGAGGTGAGGACCCCCCAGTGGGTGTTAGGTCCACTCCCCACTTATAAAAATAGCACTTTACCACTGCACCCTCTCTAATCTCAGATGCACCCTGAGTCATTTTGTTCTGGAACCGGGCCTGGTCCACACTCACAACAACGGCCTATACAGACATAAATAAACCAGCGACGTCACGGCTCCGCCTACACTGCGTTACTATAGTAACTACCCCAGTTCCTAAACTGTAATGGAAATGTGCCATAAAGTGAGCCAGTCCTAACGAGGCCTAGCCATACCGAGCGAGGCCATGTAGTGGAAATGCGCCAATAGAGCGATATGAGGGATGTCTAAAATGCATGATCTGCTTGGTATTTTGAGCAAACCACAACACAGACATGTTTTTTATATATCTGAGACCTATAATATATGCCTAAAAATAGTATAATAGGAGACCTTTAAAAAACGTACCTGTGAAGGCTCTGAAAAAGGTGAATCTGACTTTAAAAACGCTAATATATCAGTGTTTCTGTACCTGTGAGTGCGAGGACGAGCAGCAGGCCAGCCAGCAGGCTGATGGTGGGGATCAGGATGAAGAGGAGGAGTCGCAGCTGATTGGTCGAGCCCAGCTTGTGAGGACACGCCTCCACGCCCATCCCGACATCCGGTCCACGAGTCTGCAGGAAACACACAGCTGGTTTAGCTGGAAAAATATTTTAAAGAAAAAGAGGAATATTTTATTGACGTTTGGTGATTAACGTTAGCTGTTTTTAGCCATTAGCTTCCTGGTAATTGTTATAGTTTACAAACGTTGTTATTTTTTGGAGTTAACTTTAGCTTTTAAATACGTTAAGATGTTGGTTTCAACCAATCAGAGCAGAGCTAACAGTGTACGTACTTTGAGTTGTTAGCAGTTTTCGGTTGAGAGCCTTATTGTTACTGGCACAACATATATGTTACACTTATCCCTCTATATGCAAACATTAACATGAACTTGGTTAGGTTTTGTTGTTGCTAGGTAATAAACGTTAGCCATTTTTGTTTTTTTAAATTAAGGATCGGTTGTCTAACCAAACATCGGGAAAGCTTTAGCATCAAACTGACTAAATGTAGCATTGTTAAAATGTTGGTTTCTACCAATCAGAGCAAAGCTAACGGTGTACGTATGTTTTGTTGTTGCTTTCATGGGTTCGAGAGCTTCATAGCTTTTTGAGTAACGTAAATGATTAGCATTAGCATTAGCAAGGAAGCTAAATAACCCAAAATTGCGTCCAAATGTAGATTTCTGTATGACGCTAACCGTGTTTACAGAATAAGAGCCTGAGTCCGGGGAACGCCACTCTGACCCTTTAAACCCCCGGTTATTTTTAATATGTGTGTGTGTGGGTGTGAGGGTGTGTGGGTGTGGGTGTGTGTGTGTGGGTGTGGGTGTGTGGGTGTGTGTGTGTGTGTGTGGGTGTGTGTGTGTGTGTGTGTGGGTGTGTGTGTGTGTGTGTGTGTGTGTGTTGGGGGGGATTTCTGTCCTCTCAGAATTTCCGTTGAGGAGTTATTTTTAAAAGCGACACTCGACACCACACAGCAACTCCCTGTAAATACACACACATACACTCTGGCTTCTGTTCAATACAAAGATTTATTGATTTCCTGAACACACACACACACACACACACCCCCACACACACACACACACACACACACACACACACACACACACACACACACACACACACACACACACACACACACACACACACACACACACACCAACACACACACACACACACACACACACACACACACACACACACACACACACACACACACACACACACACACACACACACACACACACACGGAATAAAAAAATGAATAAATGCAAAATTCATCCCTTTATGATTAATAATTTGCTTCAGCTCAACTTCCGGGAATAAAAAGAAAATACTTCTTCACTAATAAAACATTATCATATTCAGATGAATCAAAATGTGATATCAAAGCATCACTTATATTTATATATCAATGAATATAAGATATTTTTAAATAAAGTCTTTTAGGATTTAAGTTAGTCTGATTCCAGTTTCTTATATTTGATTATTTTATGCTTTTTCTTCGACTTGATATCTTGTGTTTTTGCATTTTTAACTATTTGCGGACCTTTTATCGACAATACTACAAAACAGATAAGTATATTGTGAAATAATCTTTAGTTGCAGCAGTTTTTTACTTTATTTTAATATTTTTCTGTATCTTTAACGTAAAAAACTGTTTATTAAATAAATCCTTTTGCTGGAAAACTGTTTATTTAAGACTTCTAGTTATTACTTCACTAAAAGAGAAATCTAACTACTCAGTTGTATGAAATGGTTTCTGATGATTATGGGATGTTTAGGATAAAGCTGATCAACAGGAAAACATTTTAATACGATTTATCTTATTTTTATGAGATTCAAACTTCGAGAAACTGAATTGGGACGTTTATCGATCCACCATGAATATATAATAATACAAATCATAAATGTGATGTTTACAAAGAAATGATTATAGAAAGCAACCCTCTAGTTTGGGATGAAGAAAGTCCTCATCATAAATGTGTTCTAGATGTTAATAATGCATCAGGTACATTTAATGCATAAACAGCAGAACATGTCTGAATGTCTTTCTATAGATTTATTACAAAAGACCCTAATTGTATTCGAGTCAATGAGGTTAATAATTAATTTAAGTCATGCATTTAGTTAAAGGTTTCCATATGAAACTAAATCCAGCAAGCAGTTCAATGAGTAAATAGGAATACATTAAATGTTAAACTGTGTTGCAGCGTTTCAAATAAAATACACGACTGCATTAAATAAGAGTTTCCATTTCTGGGTTTTCTGCAGGATATTCAAAATATAAGAGGTTTTATTGAGACTACACTCTTAAATATAAACAGAAATATACAGGATAAGTACAGATACAGAAAGAGGACGGAGAACCAGAGCAGTGAAGGACACACACCCACACACGGACACACACACACGCACACGGACACACACACTCACCGGTGCTGCAGCCGGTCCGCTGAAGGTGACACGCGGACAGGTCTCCCGGCTCGCGGACAACATGACCCGCCGCTGAGCGCGAGACCATCCTTCTGCCCGCAGCACAAGAGCAGCCGCCGAACTAACCCAGCGCGAGACACTTGGCTCCGCCCACCTCAGGTGGTCTGCATGTGACCAATTTACAGTCAAGTGCACGCTGGGACTTGAGCCTCGTGCACGTCTTAAATCCCCAAAACACACTTTTTGGGTTACGCAACTTTACCTAAAAAATATGTGTTTGTTTTTCTGGCTTTAAGAGGACCACGTTTTAAGACCATCACAGTGAGGACATCCTGACATTTCCAGTTATTTAAAAAATGTATTTATAAAATAAAACACTTTTTTGATGATGTACATTTTACAGTTATGCAAAAAATAAAAAGTGAGTTTAAAAATCTTAAAAAGACAATAAAACTGAACTTGGTCGAGTTTTTCTTACGTGAAAAAAAACAAGTTTTTAACAAATGTTTAAATAAATAAAACTAGACCATTTGTTTACGTGGTGCGATTAATCAATATAATAATTTCCTTCAAATATGAAAGGAACAGTTAATAATAGGGATGTAACAATATATCGAATATCGCGGTAAATAAATGTCTCAATACCGTTGTGAGACTGACAAAATGTACCGCGTTTTTTTTCTTTTTATTCAAAATATTCTTTTTTTAAACCTTTATTTAACCAGCTGGTCCCATTGAGATCATCAATCTCTTTTTCAAGGGAGACCTGTCCAACATGGCAGCAAGTAGGTTACAGCATGAACATAAAACAACAGAACACACAAGGACATGGTATTCACAGGGCTACATGCACACAACTAGAGACATGGACCAGTACCAACAGTATCTATATCTCTGTCAATAAGCCTCACCTTCTTGGCAACAACTGTATTGTGTTTGAAGTGATGGAGAGACAATGCACAGTTTGACCCCCTGCTGTCACCCATGGCCAAAGCATGTCTCTCTGTCCCAGCAACATCAGTACCAAGCACGAGAGTTGTCTCCACAGCAGGGGATTTTGTAAACGCCCAAACATCCCAGCTTCTACCTGGAAATGTGGACATGCTCATATCCCTGAAAGATAACCTTGATGACGCTGAGTGAGAGAGTGAGAGTCGAGTTACTTGAACAACTGAAGTGAAACTTGATTTATTCTATTGCAGGGTCTGATTACAATTATATTGTTGACACTTTAAAATACTACTATCCTACTAACATGCTGCACAAATCAGATTTATTATTTAATGAAGAAAAAAAATCAAGTAAAAAAAAAAAAAAAAATTCTTTTTTTTTTCAATATCGCGATAAATATCGTACCGTGGACTTTTTAATCGCGATATTATCGTACCGTGAGTTTTTGGTATCGTTACATCCCTAGTTAATAATGCAGAATATTTAAGAATTACAAGTTATACAGATTTGTATTCAGCTAAATGGGTTGTATCTAAAGTATTGTTTGTGTCTTGCCTCTTAATCAATGATTTTAATAATCCAATCAGGTGGTTTTGTCCCAATAAATGTCGTTAAATACCTTTAATTCTTTACAGCTCTATACAGCTAAATTCCTGTTACACAACTTACAGAAAAAATGAATCATTATATATTAAAAAAATAAAATAATGCAACACTGATATTTCTATACATTTTATTTTTCAGTATTAAAAAAAAGGCAGAAAAAACGAACTTCACAAATTTAAATAAAGTTTCTGTATCTGAAGGAAGCATCGTCATGACTACACAAGTCAACATACGCCCAAATAATACAGATACATGACTAATTCATGAAAAGGTGAGAATTCATTACATTTTCGTCGATTTCACCTTAAAGTAAAGATTTCATTATTTGATGACTTTTAGAAGTTCATTTAAATAAAAGTGTAAAGATATCTTATACGTTTTTCTTTGTGGTAAACAGTTTAAATCCACCGTTATCTAATTTCCCACCAAAATAAACTACATTTAAACTAAGAGATGGTTAGCGTGGTTTAACGTGGGGACGTCCTTATCTACCAGACTCCATTAAATAAAAACAATATTACAGTTTTATAATAACTTTATAAGGTAAGATTTCAACTTAACTGAATATTTCTGTACTTCCTTAACTTTGTTCTATATTTAAAACTTTCCTGCCTGTAATATTTCATCTGTTTCTTGTTGAATTTTCTTTACGTTGGTAATTAAAGAATACTAATAAGAAAAATGTATATTTTTGCCGTTATATGAATTAAAGGCAATTTAGTTTTTAAGAATAACGGAAAAAAGTCTTTAAATTATGAAAAATGTCTATTTTTAATTTATTCATAAATCCAAATGAGCCCTTAAAAGTCTGACATCAACACACACAATAACATGTGATTCAGGCAGCGATACACAAGGTACAATATTGTTATGAATGGAGTCTGGTGGATTTAAAGAGTGTAAGATAACGGCTTTAAGTCCCCGATCTTTATCATTTGAAGTCTGAAAAAAGAAGACAAACTATTCAATATTTGGAGATTCTGAACTAAAAGGAAAGTCAAATTGAGGCAATGAAGTTTTCAATGGTTTAAGTTAAGTTAATAACCCAGATTATCCTTTTGACTTCACCTTAATATTAAACATTTAGTCTTTTCCCAACATATTTGAAAAGTTACAAAAGAGATTGTTTGAATGAAGTCTCATGGATCTGCTTTAGCTCCCCGACCGCCATCACTTCTTTCACCGAAAACAAAACAAGAAATAAGACAGGAAGGAAGACTCGTCGAGAGGTAAAGAAACCATGAGGCAGCTTCGATGTTTTTTCTCACGGTGCGTTCAGGAGGTAGTAAGCTCCGGCGGACATCAGAGCGCCGGCCACCGGGACGAAGACGAAGAGGAAGACCTTCCCCCATCTTCCTCTTCCTCCCTCCTCCTCATCCACCTCCTCCCTCCTCCCCCTCTTCTTACTCCTCCTGCCCCCCCGCTGCTGGCGCTTCTCAAACGCCTCCAGCTCCTCCTGAAAACACAACACCTTAAATATCTTAATTATTAGTTACTTTTTTTAATTTAATTTCTTAATTATTAAGAATTTGACCACGGGATTATATATTAAAAAACTGTAGGATTTAACACA
>JAPTMU010000416.1:98090-138319 GCA_028583405.1 Pogonophryne albipinna | reverse complement strand
CTGTTTCACACAGTCGTACACTTCCTGTTTCACACAGTCGTTCACTTCCTGTTTCACACAGTCGTACACTTCCTGTTTCACACAGTCGTTCACTTCCTGTTTCACACAGTCGTACACTTCCTGTTTCACACAGTCGTACACTTCCTGTTTCACACAGTCGTACACTTCCTGTTTCACACAGTCGTTCACTTCCTGTTTCACACAGTCGTTCACTTCCTGTTTCACACAGTCGTGCACTTCCTGTTTCACACAGTCTTACACTTCCTGTTTCACACAGTCGTACACTTCCTGTTTCTCACAGTCGTACACTTCCTGTTTCACACAGTCGTTCACTTCCTGTTTCACGCAGTCGTTCACTTCCTGTTTCACGCAGTCTTGCACTTCCTGTTTCACGCAGTCGTGCACTTCCTGTTTCACTCAGTCGTACACTTCCTGTTTCACACAGTCGTTCACTTCCTGTTTCACGCAGTCGTACACTTCCTGTTTCACGCAGTCGTTCACTTCCTGTTTCACTCAGTCGTACACTTCCTGTTTCACGCAGTCTTGCACTTCCTGTTTCACGCAGTCGTGCACTTCCTGTTTCACTCAGTCGTACACTTCCTGTTTCACGCAGTCGTACACTTCCTGTTTCACGCAGTCTTGCACTTCCTGTTTCACGCAGTCGTGCACTTCCTGTTTCACGCAGTCGTTCACTTCCTGTTTCACGCAGTCGTACACTTCCTGTTTCACGCAGTCGTACACTTCCTGTTTCACTCAGTCGTTCACTTCCTGTTTCACTCAGTCGTTCACTTCCTGTTTCACGCAGTCGTTCACTTCCTGTTTCACGCAGTCGTTCACTTCCTGTTTCACTCAGTCGTTCACTTCCTGTTTCACTCAGTCGTGCACTTCCTGTTTCACTCAGTCGTGCACTTCCTGTTTCACTCAGTCGTACACTTCCTGTTTCACGCAGTCGTACACTTCCTGTTTCACGCAGTCTTGCACTTCCTGTTTCACGCAGTCGTGCACTTCCTGTTTCACTCAGTCGTACACTTCCTGTTTCACGCAGTCGTACACTTCCTGTTTCACGCAGTCTTGCACTTCCTGTTTCACGCAGTCGTGCACTTCCTGTTTCACTCAGTCGTTCACTTCCTGTTTCACTCAGTCGTTCACTTCCTGTTTCACTCAGTCGTTCACTTCCTGTTTCACGCAGTCGTTCACTTCCTGTTTCACGCAGTCGTTCACTTCCTGTTTCACTCAGTCGTTCACTTCCTGTTTCACTCAGTCGTGCACTTCCTGTTTCACTCAGTCGTGCACTTCCTGTTTCACTCAGTCGTACACTTCCTGTTTCACGCAGTCGTACACTTCCTGTTTCACGCAGTCTTGCACTTCCTGTTTCAGTCGTGCACTTCCTGTTTCACGCAGTCGTACACTTCCTGTTTCACGCAGTCTTGCACTTCCTGTTTCACTCAGTCGTTCACTTCCTGTTTCACGCAGTCGTACACTTCCTGTTTCACGCAGTCGTACACTTCCTGTTTCACGCAGTCGTACACTTCCTGTTTCACGCAGTCGTTCACTTCCTGTTTCACTCCGTCGTTCACTTCCTGTTTCACGCAGTCGTACACTTCCTGTTTCACTCAGTCGTACACTTCCTGTTTCACGCAGTCTTGCACTTCCTGTTTCACGCAGTCGTGCACTTCCTGTTTCACGCAGTCGTGCACTTCCTGTTTCACTCAGTCGTACACTTCCTGTTTCTCACAGTCGTACACTTCCTGTTTCACTCAGTCTTTCACTTCCTGTTTCACGCAGTCGTACACTTCCTGTTTCACGCAGTCGTTCACTTCCTGTTTCACTCAGTCGTTCACTTCCTGTTTCACGCAGTCGTTCACTTCCTGTTTCACGCAGTCGTTCACTTCCTGTTTCACTCAGTCTTTCACTTCCTGTTTCACGCAGTCGTACACTTCCTGTTTCACGCAGTCGTTCACTTCCTGTTTCACTCAGTCGTTCACTTCCTGTTTCACGCAGTCGTACACTTCCTGTTTCACTCAGTCGTTCACTTCCTGTTTCACGCAGTCGTACACTTCCTGTTTCACGCAGTCGTTCACTTCCTGTTTCACGCAGTCGTTCACTTCCTGTTTCACTCAGTCGTTCACTTCCTGTTTCACGCAGTCGTTCACTTCCTGTTTCACTCAGTCTTTCACTTCCTGTTTCACGCAGTCGTTCACTTCCTGTTTCACTCAGTCGTTCACTTCCTGTTTCACACAGTCGTTCACTTCCTGTTTCACGCAGTCGTACACTTCCTGTTTCACGCAGTCGTTCACTTCCTGTTTCACGCAGTCGTACACTTCCTGTTTCACGCAGTCGTTCACTTCCTGTTTCACGCAGTCGTTCACTTCCTGTTTCACTCAGTCGTTCACTTCCTGTTTCACGCAGTCGTACACTTCCTGTTTCACGCAGTCGTACACTTCCTGTTTCACGCAGTCGTTCAATTCCTGTTTCACACAGTCGTACACTTCCTGTTTCACTCAGTCGTTCACTTCCTGTTTCACTCAGTCGTTCACTTCCTGTTTCACGCTGTCGTTCACTTCCTGTTTCACGCAGTCGTACACTTCCTGTTTCACGCAGTCGTTCACTTCCTGTTTCACTCAGTCGTTCACTTCCTGTTTCACTCAGTCGTTCACTTCCTGTTTCACGCAGTCGTACACTTCCTGTTTCACACAGTCGTACACTTCCTGTTTCACGCAGTCGTTCACTTCCTGTTTCACACAGTCGTGGGTTTCAGTGTGAAGGGTGGTGGATCCGATGTATCACTCACAACATGACGGAGACAAAGAGGAAGCATAGAACAGAGATGGTTGAAGTTCAGCAGTACAAGAGACACCTTGCATCAAAGCTCTCTCTGCCGACAGGCCGAGAAGATCTTACACTTCAAAGTGCACTGAACCCTTCCTGACCTCATGCAGTCTCATGTCTGGGGGTCAGAGGTCATCTCCTGTCCCCCAGACTTTGCATGTCCCCAGGTGCCATGACCCTTTCCTGCTGATACCTGCCGACGGAGACAACGTGCTGCTCTTAGGAAGAGATCGGCCTCTTTCCAGGACACTGAATGAATAACTCTCGTATGGCTTGAAGCACATGAGTATATGAGACTGATTCTGTGAGGACTCGAGCCGCAGCGTTCTGAATTAGGACACGTCTTCCTGCTGTGACATTAGTCGTTAATCCGATTCGAAGGTCATAGTCTGCTGATCGAGAAACAGTTTGAATGTTGATATTCATTCATGTGATTATTTATTCATTGTTGTTATTGTTTCTACTCAGCCTACATGGAGCCGGACTTCCTGTGTGATTACCCAGAAGCCCCTCTGTCTCCGCGCCGGTACTCCCCCGTGCCCCGGTGCATGCTGGGAGAAGAGGAGTCCTCGCGGGAGCCTCGGCGCGTGGGGGTGCAGCGGGGGGGCAGCGGCCTGGGGTTTAACATCGTGGGGGGGGAGGACGGGGAGGGCATCTTCATCTCCTTCATCCTCTCTGGAGGACCAGCTGATCTGAGCGGGGAGCTGAGGAAGGGGGACCAGATCCTGAGCGTGAGTACAGGAAGTGACCTCATAGAGACAGGAAGTGACCTCATAGAGAGGAAGGGGGACCAGATCCTGAGCGTGAGTACAGGAAGTGACCTCATAGAGACAGGAAGTGACCTCATAGAGAGGAAGGGGGACCAGATCCTGAGCGTGAGTACAGGAAGTGACCTCATAGAGACAGGAAGTGACCTCATAGAGAGGAAGGGGGACCAGATCCTGAGCGTGAGTACAGGAAGTGACCTCATAGAGACAGGAAGTGACCTCATAGAGAGGAAGGGGGACCAGATCCTGAGCGTGAGTACAGGAAGTGACCTCATAGAGACAGGAAGTGACCTCATAGAGAGGAAGGGGGACCAGATCCTGAGCGTGAGTACAGGAAGTGACCTCATAGAGACAGGAAGTGACCTCATAGAGAGGAAGGGGGACCAGATCCTGAGCGTGAGTACAGGAAGTGACCTCATAGAGACAGGAAGTGACCTCATAGAGAGGAAGGGGGACCAGATCCTGAGCGTGAGTACAGGAAGTGACCTCATAGAGACAGGAAGTGACCTCATAGAGAGGAAGGGGGACCAGATCCTGAGCGTGAGTACAGGAAGTGACCTCATAGAGACAGGAAGTGACCTCATAGAGAGGAAGGGGGACCAGATCCTGAGCGTGAGTACAGGAAGTGACCTCATAGAGACAGGAAGTGACCTCATAGAGAGGAAGGGGGACCAGATCCTGAGCGTGAGTACAGGAAGTGACCTCATAGAGACAGGAAGTGACCTCATAGAGAGGAAGGGGGACCAGATCCTGAGCGTGAGTACAGGAAGTGACCTCATAGAGACAGGAAGTGACCTCATAGAGAGGAAGGGGGACCAGATCCTGAGCGTGAGTACAGGAAGTGACCTCATAGAGACAGGAAGTGACCTCATAGAGAGGAAGGGGGACCAGATCCTGAGCGTGAGTACAGGAAGTGACCTCATAGAGACAGGAAGTGACCTCATAGAGAGGAAGGGGGACCAGATCCTGAGCGTGAGTACAGGAAGTGACCTCATAGAGACAGGAAGTGACCTCATAGAGAGGAAGGGGGACCAGATCCTGAGCGTGAGTACAGGAAGTGACCTCATTGAGAGGAAGGGGGACCAGATCCTGAGCGTGAGTACAGGAAGTGACCTCATAGAGACAGGAAGTGACCTCATAGAGAGGAAGGGGGACCAGATCCTGAGCGTGAGTACAGGAAGTGACCTCATAGAGACAGGAAGTGACCTCATAGAGAGGAAGGGGGACCAGATCCTGAGCGTGAGTACAGGAAGTGACCTCACAGAGACAGGAAGTGACCTCATAGAGAGGAAGGGGGACCAGATCCTGAGCGTGAGTACAGGAAGTGACCTCATAGAGACAGGAAGTGACCTCATAGAGAGGAAGGGGGACCAGATCCTGAGCGTGAGTACAGGAAGTGACCTCATAGAGACAGGAAGTGACCTCATAGAGAGGAAGGGGGACCAGATCCTGAGCGTGAGTACAGGAAGTGACCTCATAGAGACAGGAAGTGACATCATAGAGAGGAAGGGGGACCAGATCCTGAGCGTGAGTACAGGAAGTGACCTCATAGAGACAGGAAGTGACCTCATAGAGAGGAAGGGGGACCAGATCCTGAGCGTGAGTACAGGAAGTGACCTCATAGAGACAGGAAGTGACATCATAGAGAGGAAGGGGGACCAGATCCTGAGCGTGAGTACAGGAAGTGACCTCATAGAGACAGGAAGTGACATCATAGAGACAGGAAGTGACCTCATAGAGACAGGAAGTGACCTCATAGAGAGGAAGGGGGACCAGATCCTGAGCATGAGTACAGGAAGTGACCTCATAGAGACAGGAAGTGACCTCATAGAGAGGAAGGGGGACCAGATCCTGAGCGTGAGTACAGGAAGTGACCTCATAGAGACAGGAAGTGACCTCATAGAGACAGGAAGTGACATCATAGAGAGGAAGGGGGACCAGATCCTGAGCGTGAGTACAGGAAGTGACCTCATAGAGACAGGAAGTGACCTCATAGAGAGGAAGGGGGACCAGATCCTGAGCGTGAGTACAGGAAGTGACCTCATAGAGACAGGAAGTGACCTCATAGAGACAGGAAGTGACATCATAGAGAGGAAGGGGGACCAGATCCTGAGCGTGAGTACAGGAAGTGACCTCATAGAGACAGGAAGTGACCTCATAGAGACAGGAAGTGACATCATAGAGAGGAAGGGGGACCAGATCCTGAGCGTGAGTACAGGAAGTGACCTCATAGAGACAGGAAGTGACCTCATAGAGACAGGAAGTGACCTCATAGAGACAGGAAGTGACATCATAGAGAGGAAGGGGGACCAGATCCTGAGCGTGAGTACAGGAAGTGACCTCATAGAGACAGGAAGTGACCTCATAGAGAGGAAGGGGGACCAGATCCTGAGCGTGAGTACAGGAAGTGACCTCATAGAGACAGGAAGTGACCTCATAGAGAGGAAGGGGGACCATATCCTGAGCGTGAGTACAGGAAGTGACCTCATAGAGACAGGAAGTGACCTCATAGAGAGGAAGGGGGACCAGATCCTGAGCGTGAGTACAGGAAGTGACCTCATTGAGACAGGAAGTGACCTCATAGAGAGGAAGGGGGACCAGATCCTGAGCGTGAGTACAGGAAGTGACCTCATTGAGACAGGAAGTGACCTCATAGAGAGGAAGGGGGACCAGATCCTGAGCGTGAGTACAGGAAGTGACCTCATAGAGACAGGAAGTGACCTCATAGAGAGGAAGGGGGACCAGATCCTGAGCGTGAGTACAGGAAGTGACCTCATAGAGACAGGAAGTGACCTCATAGAGAGGAAGGGGGACCAGATCCTGAGCGTGAGTACAGGAAGTGACCTCATAGAGACAGGAAGTGACCTCATAGAGAGGAAGGGGGACCAGATCCTGAGCGTGAGTACAGGAAGTGACCTCATTGAGAGGAAGGGGGACCAGATCCTGAGCGTGAGTACAGGAAGTGACCTCATAGAGACAGGAAGTGACCTCATAGAGAGGAAGGGGGACCAGATCCTGAGCGTGAGTACAGGAAGTGACCTCATAGAGACAGGAAGTGACCTCATAGAGAGGAAGGGGGACCAGATCCTGAGCGTGAGTACAGGAAGTGACCTCACAGAGACAGGAAGTGACCTCATAGAGAGGAAGGGGGACCAGATCCTGAGCGTGAGTACAGGAAGTGACCTCATAGAGACAGGAAGTGACCTCATAGAGAGGAAGGGGGACCAGATCCTGAGCGTGAGTACAGGAAGTGACCTCATAGAGACAGGAAGTGACCTCATAGAGAGGAAGGGGGACCAGATCCTGAGCGTGAGTACAGGAAGTGACCTCATAGAGACAGGAAGTGACCTCATAGAGAGGAAGGGGGACCAGATCCTGAGCGTGAGTACAGGAAGTGACCTCATAGAGACAGGAAGTGACCTCATAGAGAGGAAGGGGGACCAGATCCTGAGCGTGAGTACAGGAAGTGACCTCATAGAGACAGGAAGTGACCTCATAGAGAGGAAGGGGGACCAGATCCTGAGCGTGAGTACAGGAAGTGACCTCATAGAGACAGGAAGTGACATCATAGAGCGGAAGGGGGACCAGATCCTGAGCGTGAGTACAGGAAGTGACCTCATAGAGACAGGAAGTGACCTCATAGAGAGGAAGGGGGACCAGATCCTGAGCGTGAGTACAGGAAGTGACCTCACAGAGACAGGAAGTGACATCATAGAGAGGAAGGGGGACCAGATCCTGAGCGTGAGTACAGGAAGTGACCTCATAGAGACAGGAAGTGACCTCATAGAGAGGAAGGGGGACCAGATCCTGAGCGTGAGTACAGGAAGTGACCTCATAGAGACAGGAAGTGACCTCATAGAGAGGAAGGGGGACCAGATCCTGAGCGTGAGTACAGGAAGTGACCTCATAGAGACAGGAAGTGACATCATAGAGAGGAAGGGGGACCAGATCCTGAGCGTGAGTACAGGAAGTGACCTCATAGAGACAGGAAGTGACATCATAGAGACAGGAAGTGACCTCATAGAGACAGGAAGTGACCTCATAGAGAGGAAGGGGGACCAGATCCTGAGCATGAGTACAGGAAGTGACCTCATAGAGACAGGAAGTGACCTCATAGAGAGGAAGGGGGACCAGATCCTGAGCGTGAGTACAGGAAGTGACCTCATAGAGACAGGAAGTGACCTCATAGAGACAGGAAGTGACATCATAGAGAGGAAGGGGGACCAGATCCTGAGCGTGAGTACAGGAAGTGACCTCATAGAGACAGGAAGTGACCTCATAGAGAGGAAGGGGGACCAGATCCTGAGCGTGAGTACAGGAAGTGACCTCATAGAGACAGGAAGTGACCTCATAGAGACAGGAAGTGACATCATAGAGAGGAAGGGGGACCAGATCCTGAGCGTGAGTACAGGAAGTGACCTCATAGAGACAGGAAGTGACCTCATAGAGACAGGAAGTGACATCATAGAGAGGAAGGGGGACCAGATCCTGAGCGTGAGTACAGGAAGTGACCTCATAGAGACAGGAAGTGACATCATAGAGAGGAAGGGGGACCAGATCCTGAGCGTGAGTACAGGAAGTGACCTCATAGAAACAGGAAGTTACATCATAGAGACAGGAAGTGACCTCATAGAGACAGGAAGTTACATCATAGAGAGGGAGGGGCTCCAGATCCTGAGCGTGAGCACAGGAAGTGACCTCATAGAGACAGGAAGGGACCTCTCAGAGACAGGAAGGGACTTCACAGAGACAGGAAGTGACCTCTCAGAGACAGGAAGTGACCTCACAGAGACAGGAAGGGACCTCACGGAGACAGGAAGGGACCTCACAGACACAGGAAGTGACCTCACATAGACAGGAAGGGACCTCACAGAGACATGAAGGGACCTCACAGAGACAGGAAGTGACCTCACAGAGACAGGAAGGGACCTCACGGAGACAGGAAGTGACCTCACATAGACAGAAAGTGACCTCACAGGGACAGGAAGTGACCTCATAGAGACAGGAAGTGACCTCACAGAGACAGGAAGGGACATCATAGAGAGGAAGGGGGACCAGATCCTGAGCGTGAGTACAGGAAGTGACCTCATAGAGACAGGAAGTTACATCATAGAGACAGGAAGTGACCTCATAGAGACAGGAAGTTACATCATAGAGAGGGAGGGGCTCCAGATCCTGAGAGTGAGTACAGGAAGTGACCTCATAGAGACAGGAAGGGACGTCTCAGAGACAGGAAGGGACCTCACAGAGACAGGAAGTGACCTCTCAGAGACAGGAAGGGACCTCAAGGAGACAGGAAGTGACCTCACATAGACAGGAAGGGACCTCTCAGAGACAGGAAGTGACCTCACAGAGACAGGAAGTGACCTCACAGAGACAGGACGTGACCTCACGGAGACAGGAAGGGACCTCACGGAGACAGGAAGTGACCTCACAGAGACAGGAAGGGACCTCACGGAGACAGGAAGTGACCTCACAGAGACAGGAAGGGACCTCACGGAGACAGGAAGTGACCTCAGTGTGTGGATCTCCTCAGACTGAAGCTGGATGTTGTTTTGTTCCAGGTGAACGGGGTGGATCTCAGGTTTGCGACTCATGAACAGGCAGCCGCCGCTCTGAAGAACGCCGGACAGACGGTGACCATCGTGGCTCAGTACAGACCAGAGGGTGAGACACGCACATAGAGATATATATAAAGATATGTAATATGAAGTTAATGATGGTCTCTGTGCAGAGTACAGCCGCTTCGAGGCGAAGATCCACGACCTGAGGGAGCAGATGATGAACAGCTCGTCAGGAAGTCTGAGGGTCAACCGCAGCTTCTACCTCCGGTACCACACACATTCACATCATATATATAACATGCATAATATAAACTTAACAAGTCAGGAAATCTGTGTTTGGTAGATTATCTTTGTTGGAACAAAACTTCTTGCCTATAAACCGTATACCGTTGGAAAGCCTGTGTAGTTACTTAGCAGAGGAGATTTCACATTGTTCATGGGCGCAACCCCCGTACTCCGTCTGCTCATCGCTCAGATGCGTGTTCCTCACCACTGTGACACCATTTGAAGGTCAGAAAACAGGCTTTCCAACGGCATACGATTTATTGCCAAGAAGCATTATAGAAATAATCCACGAGTTCCTTACTCTCCGTGTTAAGTTGATGTAATAAAGAGGCGTATTGAAGGCAGAGCTGTGTCTCAGGGCGCTGTTTGACTACGATAAGCAGTGGGACTGTGGAGTCCTGTCTCAGGCGCTGGACTTCAGCTTCGGAGACGTGGTCCACGTGACGGACAGCAGCGACGACGAATGGTGGCAGGCCAGGAGGGTGAGCCCGGGGGGGGAGCCTGAGGAGACCGGGTACATCCCCTCCAAACACAGGTAACACACCTCCATCACAGGTAACATAACTCCATCACAGGTAACATACCTCCATCACAGGTAACACACCTCCATCACATGTAACATACCTCCATCACACGTAACATACCTCCATCACACGTAACATACCTCCATCAGGTAACATACCTCCATCACAGGTAACATACCTCCATCACAGGTAACATACCTCCATCACAGGTAACATACCTCCATCACAGGTAACACACCTCCATCACACGTAACATACCTCCATCACAGGTAACATACCTCCATCACAGGTAACATACCTTCATCACAGGTAACATACCTCCATCACAGGTAACACACCTCCATCACACGTAACATACCTCCATCACAGGTAACATACCTCCATCACAGGTAACATACCTCCATCACAGGTAACAAACCTCCATCACACGTAACATACCTCCATCACAGGTAACATACCTCCATCACAGGTAACACACCTCCATCACACGTAACATACCTCCATCACAGGTAACATACCTCCATCACAGGTAACAAACCTCCATCACACGTAACATACCTCCATCACAGGTAACATACCTCCATCACAGGTAACATACCTCCATCACAGGTAACACACCTCCATCACACGTAACATACCTCCATCACAGGTAACATACCTCCATCACAGGTAACATACCTCCATCACAGGTAACACACCTCCATCACAGGTAACATACCTCCATCACACATAACTTACCTCCATCACACGTAACATACCTCCATCACAGGTAACATACCTCCATCACAGGTAACATACCTCCATCACAGGTAACACACCTCCATCACACGTAACATACCTCCATCACACGTAACATACCTCCATCACAGGTAACACACCTCCATCACACGTAACATACCTCCATCACAGGTAACATACCTCCATCACAGGTAACACACCTCCATCACACGTAACATACCTCCATCACAGGTAACACACCATCACAGGTAACATTCCTCCATCAGGTAACATACCTCCATCACAGGTAACATACCTCCATCACACGTAACATACCTCCATCACACGTAACATTCCTCCATCAGGTAACATACCTCCATCACAGGTAACATACCTCCATCACACGTAACATACCTCCATCACAGGTAACACACCTCCATCACAGGTAACATACCTCCATCACAGGTAACATACCTCCATCACAGGTAACACACCTCCATCACACGTAACATACCTACATCACAGGTAACACACCTCCATCACACGTAACATACCTCCATCACAGGTAACACACCTCCATCACAGGTAACATTCCTCCATCAGGTAACATACCTCCATCACAGGTAACATACCTCCATCACAGGTAACATTCCTCCATCAGGTAACATACCTCCATCACAGGTAACATACCTCCATCACACGTAACATACCTCCATCACACGTAACATTCCTCCATCAGGTAACACACCTCCATCACAGGTAACATACCTCCATCACACGTAACATCCCTCCATCACAGGTAACACACCTCCATCACAGGTAACATACCTCCATCACAGGTAACACACCTCCATCACAGGTAACATACCTCCATCACAGGTAACATACCTCCATCACAGGTAACATTCCTCCATCAGGTAACATACCTCCATCAGGTAACATACCTCCATCACAGGTAACACACCTCCATCACAGGTAACATACCTCCATCACAGGTAACATACCTCCATCACAGGTAACATTCCTCCATCAGGTAACATACCTCCATCACAGGTAACACACCTCCATCACAGGTAACATACCTCCATCACAGGTAACATACCTCCATCACACGTAACATACCTCCATCACAGGTAACATACCTCCATCACAGGTAACATACCTCCATCACACGTAACATACCTCCATCACAGGTAACATACCTCCATCACAGGTAACATACCTCCATCACAGGTAACACACCTCCATCACAGGTAACACACCTCCATCACAGGTAACATACCTCCATCACAGGTAACATACCTCCATCACAGGTAACATACCTCCATCACAGGTAACATACCTCCATCACACGTAACATACCTCCATCACAGGTAACATACCTCCATCACAGGTAACATACCTCCATCACAGGTAACATTCCTCCATCACAGGTAACATACCTCCATCACAGGTAACATACCTCCATCACAGGTAACATTCCTCCATCACAGGTAACATACCTCCATCACAGGTAACATTCCTCCATCACAGGTAACATACCTCCATCACAGGTAACATTCCTCCATCACAGGTAACATACCTCCATCACAGGTAACATACCTCCATCACAGGTAACATTCCTCCATCACAGGTAACATACCTCCATCACAGGTAACACACCTCCATCACAGGTAACATACCTCCATCACAGGTAACATACCTCCATCACAGGTAACATACCTCCATCACAGGTAACATACCTCCATCACAGGTAACACACCTCCATCACACATAACATACCTCCATCACAGGTAACATACCTCCATCACAGGTAACATACCTCCATCACACATAACATACCTCCATCACAGGTAACATACCTCCATCACAGGTAACATACCTCCATCACAGGTAACATACCTCCATCACAGGTAACACACCTCCATCACACATAACATACCTCCATCACAGGTAACATACCTCCATCACAGGTAACATACCTCCATCACAGGTAACATACCTCCATCACAGGTAACATACCTCCATCACAGGTAACATTCCTCCATCACAGGTAACACACCTCCATCACAGGTAACATACCTCCATCACAGGTAACTGATCTGTATTTCCTGTGTTCCTGGAATGACCCTGGTGTTGGCTTCAGGGTGGAGAGGAAGGAGTGGTCCCGCATGAAGAGCAAAGGTAACTCTCAGAACACTAAATAAATACACAATAATAATAAATGATAATAATATTGAGTGCTTTCTTCCCGCAGGTAGAGAAGGCTTCGTCCACAGCTATGAGCTCGTCTCTCAGATTGAAGGTCAGTCCTGTCAACGATGAGCAGTGTTAATAAAGTTTTCTGTCTTGAGTGGACTGTCAACGATGAGCAGTGCTAATAAAGTTTTCTCTCTTTAGTGGATTACGCTCGGCCAATCATCATCCTCGGTCCGACCAAAGATCGCGTTAACGACGACCTTCTCTCCGAGTTTCCCGACAAGTTCGGATCCTGCGTTCCCCGTAAGTGTGACATCACTTCCTGTCTCCTGAGGGGTTAGGGTTAATCACTTCCTGTCTCGTTAGCTTGTTAGCTTAAGTGTTAGCATCAATATTAGCTTACCCGTTAGCAGACCCAGCGCCAGAACAAATCTAAAGGGAGGGCACACAAAGCCGCCACGTGCTGCGGGGCTGCGGCACGATATCAAACAGCGAGGCCAACAGCAAACACAAGTAAAGGGCAACATGAAACCACTTTGAAGCATTGTGTGCGTGGCAGCACACACACTGTGAATCAGGAGCACACACACTGTGAATCAGGAGCACACACACCGTGAATCAGGAGCACACACACCGTGAATCAGGAGCACACACACTGTGAATCAGGAGCACACACACTGTGAATCAGGAGCACACACACTGTGAATCAGGAGCACACACACTGTGAATCAGGAGCACACACACACGGTGAATCAGGAGCACACACACTGTGAATCAGGAGCACACACACTGTGAATCAAGAGCACACACACTGTGAATCAGGAGCACACACACTGTGAATCAGGAGCACACACACTGTGAATCAGGAGCACACACACTGTGAATCAGGAGCACACACACTGTGAATCAGGAGCACACACACTGTGAATCAGGAGCACACACACTGTGGATCAGGAGCACACACACTGTGAATCAGGAGCACACACACACGGTGAATCAGGAGCACACACACTGTGAATCAGGAGCACACACACTGTGAATCAGGAGCACACACACTGTGAATCAGGAGCACACACACTGTGAATCAGGAGCACACACACTGTGAATCAGGAGCACACACACTGTGAATCAGGAGCACACACACTGTGAATCAAGAGCACACACACTGTGAATCAGGAGCACACACACTGTGAATCAGGAGCACACACACTGTGAATCAGGAGCACACACACTGTGAATCAGGAGCACACACACTGTGAATCAGGAGCACACACACGGTGAATCAGGAGCACACACAGGAGCACACACACGGTGAATCAGGAGCACACACACTGTGAATCAGGAGCACACACACGGTGAATCAGGAGCACACACACTGTGAATCAGGAGCACACACACTGTGAATCAGGAGCACACACACTGTGAATCAGGAGCACACACACTGTGAATCAGGAGCACACACACTGTGAATCAGGAGCAAGGCACACGGGTTGAGGATGGCAGCTTCCTCGTCGCTGCACTCGGAGAGAAACAGAGACGGAGAGCTGCTGTTAGCTCGATGATGGCATTGTGCATGTCGTGAGAGCTGTGTGTTGCTGTGTGGGGAATGCTGTCATTGTTTAGACCAACTCTGCATCTTTGTGCTGCAGCGTATACTCAGACAGGAAGAGCCCACTGCCTGACTCGGACATGCTGTGGAGTGAACCGAGTCACCTCTGAGAGGGAGCTGGTTGCAGCTAAACAAGCTATAATATCAACAGCTGACGTGATAACGGCTCCGTGCAGCTGATCTCTCTCTCTCTCTCTTTGTCTCTCTCTCTTTGTCTCTCTCTCTCTCTCTCCCTCTCTCTCTCTCTCTCTCCCTCTCTGTCTCTCTCTCTCTCCTCTCTCTCTCTCTCTCTCTCCCTCTCTGTCTCTCTCTCTCCTCTCTCTCTCTCTCTCTCTCTCTCTCTCTCTCCACTCTCTCTCTCTCTTTGTCTCTCTCTCTCTCTCTCTCTCTCTCTCTCCTCTCTCTCCTCTCTCTCTGTCTCTCCACTCTCTCTCTCTCTTTGTCTCTCTCTCTCTCTCTCTCTCTCCTCTCTCTCCTCTCTCTCTCTCTTTGTCTCTCTCTCTCTCTCCCTCTCTCTCTCTCTCTCCCTCTCTCTCTCTCTCTTTGTCTCTCTCTCTCCTCTCTCTCTCTCTCTCTCCTCTCTCTCTCTCTCTCTCTCTGTAACATCTCTCTCTCTCTGTAACCTCTCTCTCTCTCTCCACTCTCTCTCTCTCTCCCTCTCTCTCTCTCTCTCTCTCTCTCTCTCTCTCTCCTCTCTGTCTCTCTCTCTCTGTCTCTCTCTCTCCCTCTCTGTCTCTCTCTCTCCTCTCTCTCTCTCTCTCTCTCTCTCTCTCTCTCCACTCTCTCTCTCTCTTTGTCTCTCTCTCTCTCTCTCTCTCCTCTCTCTCCTCTCTCTCTCTCTCTCCACTCTCTCTCTCTCTTTGTCTCTCTCTCTCTCTCTCTCTCCTCTCTCTCCTCTCTCTCTCTCTTTGTCTCTCTCTCTCTCTCCCTCTCTCTCTCTCTCTCCCTCTCTCTCTCTCTCTTTGTCTCTCTCTCTCCTCTCTCTCTGTAACCTCTCTCTCTCTCTCCACTCTCTCTCTCTCCCTCTCTCTCTCTCTCTCTCTCTCTCTCTCTCTATCTCTCCTCTCTGTCTCTCTCTCTCCACTCTCTCTCTCTCTCTATGTAACCTCTCTCTCTCTGTAACATCTCTCTCTCTCTGTAACCTCTCTCTCTCTCCACTCTCTCTCTCTCTCCCTCTCTCTCTCTCTCTCTCTCTCTCTCTCTCTCTCCTCTCTGTCTCTCTCTCTCTGTCTCTCTCTCTCTGTCTCTCTCTCTCTCTCTCTGTCTCTCTCTCGGCATGCCTTAGCAGTCCTTTATCAGTCTGTAATGCGTGTTTCCAGTCGCAACAACCTTTGACAGTAAAAGCCGCATCAGATGAAGACGTATTGACTTTAAACTGTCTACAGGGGAAACAAAAGGCTGCGTCTGCTTCTCACGAATCTTCAAGCCGGTCTGTTGTTGTTCCATGCAGCGGCTGTTGGTCTTTGAGCGGTTGCTGGCCCAATAGCACCTGTTGATGTGCTGTAAGGGGTCTGTAGTGGAGGCTCCGGCACGGAGGAGGAGGAGGAGGAGGAGGAGGAGGAGGAGGAGGAGGAGGAGGGTGTGGCAACGCAGGTGGTGATGGTAGGGGCACAAGGAGCTGTGCCTCGGAGGACAGCGTTGGTGGCGGCCGCCTCGATGAGTCAAGGCTTGGGCTCGCTAACTCAGCCCCGGGGTTTGCCGAGGTCCAGCTTGTGACATTAAGGCGTGCTGCTGCAGCGGCAGGTGCAGGGTCGCCAGCAGCTGCATCGGCTGCAGTTCTTTCATCGCTATTTCGTTTTAATAAATCCTTAGACCTTTTAAGACAATTTCTGATGTCCATTTTGTAATTCAAACAGAAATGGGAGTCTACATAATGCACAATACACAAATCCAGAATAGGCGGCAGAGTGTGACGCTGTGATTGGTCTAAATGTGCAGACACATGCATTTATTTGACGTAGCTTGCGATTTTTTTTTGAAGTTACTATCTGACATCACATACATCGTAGCATAAAGGTTCAGTTTATTTATAATTTAAAAAAAATATATATATATTTTTTAAAATGTTATAAATAATAAAAAACGTGTTTATTGGGGGAGGGCAGGAATGTCAAATGGCCTGGCCCTCCCACGGCGCCGGGCATGCCCGTTAGCCTAGCCTCCGGTATTGCTTGAAAACGTTATTGAGAAAACAGGAAGTGATGTCACGTCTCCCCGCAGACACCACCCGCCCCCGACGGGATTACGAGGCGGACGGACGGGATTATCACTTTGTGGCATCGCGGGAGCAGATGGAGCGCGACATCCAATCACATCGCTTCATCGAGGCGGGGCAGTACAACAGCCACCTGTACGGGACGTCAGTGCAGAGCGTCCGGCAGGTGGCCGAGCAGGTGAGGGGCGGGGCTTATATTGAGGGGCGGGGCTTATGTTGTGGGGCGGGGCTTATAGTGAGGGGCGTGTGTATGTGTGTGTGTTTGTGTTTGTGTAAGAGAGAGAGAGAGTGTGTGAGTGTGTGTGTGGTCTTTGTTAGGGACCCCATTAGAACTAGCATGAGCATTAGCTATTTAGCACACACAGTCAAACATAAACTAAAATACAGCTGATCATTCAAATAATGATAGATCTTATTGTGTGTGTGCGTGTGTGTGTGTGTGTGTGTGTGTGTGTGTGTGTGTGTGTGTGTGTGTGTGTGCAGGGGAAGCACTGCATCCTAGACGTGTCGGCTAACGCGGTGCGGAGGCTTCAGGCGGCGCAGCTTCACCCCGTCGCCATCTTCATCAGACCCAGATCTCTGGAGAACATCCTGTGAGTGTCTCTCTCTCTCTCTCTCTCTCACACACACACACACACACACACACACACACACACACACACACACACACACACACACACACACACACACACACACACACACACACACACACACACACACACACACACACACATACACCATCTTCACAACAGGAGACTAAAGAAATAACTAAGTAATGAACCTGTGTGTGTGTGTGTGTGTGTGTGTGTGTGCAGGGATCTGAACAAGCGTCTGTCGGAGGATCAGGCGAGGAAGGCTCTGGATCGAGCCATCAAGCTGGAACAGGACTTCCTGGAGTGTTTCACAGGTAAACACACACACACACACACACACACACACACACACACACACACACACACACACACACACACACACACCCCCTCTCTCACACACCCTCCCTCTCCCTCTCAGCGGTGGTGCAGGGCGACAGCTTCGAGGAGGTGTATCACCTGGTGAAGGCAGTGATCGAGGAGCAGGGTGGGCCCTACATCTGGGTCCCGGCCCGCGAGAGGCTCTGATTGGCTGCTGCTGACGTCTCCATGGAAACCACCGGCAGCCAGCAGCGTTTCTGGGTCCTGTCTGCGAGAGGACGAGTGCTGTGATTGGACGGAGAGAGCTGTCTGTCTCTCTACCTGTCTGCCCCTCTTCACCTGTCCCTTACCTGCCACTCCCTCCTCCTGTGTCTGTCTCACCTGTCTGTCCCTCACCTGTCTGTCTCTCACCTGTCTGTCTCTCACCTGTCTGTCTCTCTCGTGGCAGACAGACAGGAATCAGGACTGTAGAGCTCAGTTGGTATTAAAGTATTTATATTATCCTATTTATTTATTTATCTATTTATTTATGTGATGTGAAAAAGATGTATGAGTGTGTGTGTGTGTGTGTGTGTGTGTGTGTGTGTGTGTGTGTGTGTGTGTGTGTGTGTGTGTGTGTGTGTGTTGTACATACAGACTTGTGTGACTGTAAATAAAACGATGGGGCTCAAACACAGTCTATTCAGGGCTTATAGAATCAACACATTGGACTACAATACCCACAATCCTCTCTCTGGACTGCAAACCTATTCATATGGACTACAAATCCCCTGCTGTCTGAACTACAATGTCCGCAATACCTCATATTGGATTACAAACACTGAAACACCCTTCTGTCTGGACTACAACTCCCACAGTCCAACTGTTCATTGGTTACAACATCCTTTCTGCTGAACTACGATGCCCACAATGCCTCACTGCTCGGATTACAAAGAACCCAACTCTAATTATGTGGAATACAAAACCCTATCTCCCCCGCCTGATGGAACTACAAAACCCACCATCCCCTTTGGTTTGGACTACAACACCCCCAAACCATCCTCATTTGGACTACAACGCCTACAACCCCCTTGGGTTCTGACTGCAAATCAAACAATCATGTTTATTTGGACTACAAGACCCTCAATCCATCTCTGCATAGACCCCTCTTAATCCTCCCCATCTAAATACAATTCCCACAATCCCCTGCGCTGCAGTAGACAGTTTTTGCTGAGCAGCATTAGGCAGGGAAAACTGAAACTGATCACTTCCTGTTTTATAAGCAGAAGGAGAAACTACATTACCCACAGTTCCCTGCTCCAGTGAAGGATTTCACCACCAACGAATATATCTACAGCACAGAAGGACTACATTACCCACAAGTCATAGTGCGATATCCTCGTCTGGCTGTGGTGGGTTAGTTATTCTGGACTACAGTACCCATAATTCCCTGGAGCTGAGTGAACACACTAGGACTACGTTACCCAGAATGCTTTGTGAGGCTTCTGATGGTTCCAGACTGAGATCAGGGTCATGTGAATAATAATGGCTATATTAATGATGAAGGTGATGAAGGTGATGAGGATGATGAGGATGATGAAGATGATGACGATGGTGATGAAGATGGTGATGAAGATGAGGTGTGTGTGAGCACTGTCAGAAACACTTTAATATCTGAGTATTTATCTCGCTGACACAGAGCTGCTGTCGTAACAAATGATTAGTTTAAATTAAAAACTGAAATAAATTATTATAAAACCTGAGCGGCTCCTTCCTTCCTGCCGACCCCCGGCTTCAGGCCGTCTGCGGACGACTTCACGGGAACGCACGATACTAACATTATTCATTTCAACGATTTTTTGTGATTTAGATGTATTTACTTTATTACTTATCGGATCTGCAACAAGATATCAGATTAAAGCTGAGATTCCACAGATTTTAGAGGTACTAGTATCATCACTGAGCGATCAGATATTCGCTCAGCCAATCAGAAATAGTCTTAGCTGTTTTTCTGA
Organism: Pogonophryne albipinna; assembly: GCA_028583405.1. NCBI lineage: Eukaryota > Metazoa > Chordata > Actinopteri > Perciformes > Artedidraconidae > Pogonophryne > Pogonophryne albipinna. Next base: position 118,705 of record JAPTMU010000416.1, on the reverse strand, counting down.
TCAAAGTCGTGTTCAATGGCATTAAATCGATAAAATCGCTGCTGAAGGTTCATCCAATGTCTCTGAGTCACTTTGAAATCACTTCTGATCATCCATCTTCATTTTTATGTCAAAAACTGAGATTTCATATTAGCTGCTATGATAGCTACCAAAGTATGACAGTAAAGCTCCTGCCCCCCCCCCCCCCCCTGTGAGCCCACTGTGCTCTGATTGGTCAGCTCGGCCCCTCTGTTCTGATGAGTCCACCGTTACAGCGGAACATCAGTGATTATGTTTTACAATGGCGTTTGTTAGCAACCAGGAAGTGACCCCAGTGATGACAAACAGGTGAGAATGCTGCATGGGGTCTGGGGGCCGTGTTGGGGGGACGTTGCGGGGCTCGCTGCTCCGCGATCCCAACTCGTCTATTACCAACGTTCAGGATATGCAAGTCAAGGCGCTTTCACACCGGAGTACTTTTCCCAGGAATAGTTCCGATAGTTCCTGGGATTTTGCGTTCACACCAAAAAGATCTGGAACTAGAACTTGTGAACCTTCTAGGGACTTTCCTGGGGAGAAAAAGGTTCCAATTTCTGATTGGTTGGGCGAATTGCAAACCACACCCTGTAAAACTCTGCCATTTTATTTGCTCGCATTAGCATTATTAGCATTAGCCCCACGCACAAACGCAGAGAGACTAACTTATGGCAACACAAAATAAAACATGGGAGCGGTGGAGATGAGGAGGTGTCGGCGATTTACTCTGAAGGCTTCAGTAGAAGCTGCTGGGGGTCCCAGCAGCTTCTACTGAAGCCAGTCCCTAACTCCGGGGACTTCCGGGGACTTATTCCGGTGTGAACGCGATTTACTAGATAGTTCCAGGAAATAAAAGCTGCGGGAACTATTCCTGGGAAAAGTACTTGGGACTCCCTGATAGTTGAAAATCAACGCTAAAGGTCCCCCCACTGCGTTTGATAGCGACGCCAAGGGATCCTGACATAGCGTCACTATAGTATGAGTTGGGAGTGAGAATGTGTTGGTGTGTGAGGAGCTCCACGGATTGGTCCATTTGGACGTCGTTACGTCACTGTGACCAGGAAGAAAAAAATGGAAAAAGAAAGCTCTCCATCGAGGCGTTCTGGGGCAGCACAGACAGGTCTTCTCTGTGTTAGAGTTTTACTCCCTACAGGGTGCACTTTGAGGGTTTGTGTCTCTGCAGAGCGTTCACATGCAGAAGCTCCAGAACACAAGGGGACGGGTAATAGGCAGAAAAGCATGACATGGGACCTTTAAATATAATTTAAGAAACCTTTAACCTCTTAAGCCCGAGGGTCCCCCCAGTGGACCCCCCCCCACCGTTTTTTTATGAGACTATGTCTCAGGGCTTCTTAACATTTATGAAACTATTAATGTTCCATACCCTTTTAACGCTAAGAAACTCCGCTAACTGACAATGTGAACCATTTTTAGCTAAAAGAAACACAAGAGTAATACCAAGCCTTTGAATTAGCATGGAGCGAAAAAATGCTAACTAATGCTAACGGATTTTGCACAGCACTCACGGTAGAAATGCCCTTATTACTATCGTAACTGCACAAACAAGATATACGATTAAAGCTGAGACTCCACAGATTCCAGACATATAATATCATCACTGTAGGACCCCGAATTGCGGAGCTATCAGCCAGAAAAGAGAAAGTAAACAACATCCGGTTTCAAAAATATTACAATAATTTCGTTTTACCTTTTTTGATTTGTGATCAAAGGTTGTGTTCACCGGAATAAAAACGCCGCTCAAGGTTAATCCAATGTCTTTGTGTCACGTAGAAATTTTGACTGATAATCCTTCATCATATTTATGGCAATATACTGGGTATAAAGTTTTGCTGTCCAGGCGTGCACTTTCAGATATGCTTTGTCCGTTTCTCTATTACGTCCGCTATGGTAATGTTTACGTTGATTTGGGAACTGCCCATCGATTCTATTGGTTCTGATGGTTAAGAAAAAGGTGTAAATCACACGAATCGACCAATGGGTTCCAGAGATATGGTCCTGCGTAAAGTATAAAGAATGCCAGCCAGTTTACGTACATTACGCAGCTGACTTCATTTATTGTTTACTACGTAACAGCAGGCATTACAGCAGAACCCAGAGCACACGGAGCACAGAGCGGACAGCAGATAACGGAATTGCAGTTTTAGTGCTTATAGATTATCAGAACATTTCAAAGGGGACACAGCCACATTGGATATTAACCTATGGATTAACTACATCATCGTTTTTATCGTTTTAATGCCATTGAAGACCAGTTTAGACCAGGCAAAGAGGAAGGTAAGCCATTAGCCTAGCGCATGCTAGTACCTAGCGCCACTTGTTTTGATGTACGTTTTTGTTGATAACGTCGCAAGTTTGTATCTTTCAGTGTTGAGGTGGGCACCGTTAGATTCTGTGTCTTTACGATCAAAAACGATGTGTTGGATGTGCAGCTAGGATAAGTAATAAGGGAGCTAGGATAAGTAATAAGGGAGCTAGGAGTGATTTTCGGTGCAGTAATAGGTTAGCATTTTTCGCTCGGGGCTAATTCAGATGCTCACTGTTAGCATTGTGTTTTTTTTGAAAAAATAAACTAAAAAGATCAGTTAAATGAGTTTTTTCCCGTTATATGGATATAAAATATTCATAGTTTATTAAATAGTAAGGTTCCTTAGACGTTGTTTCCTGCAAATGACGCGATTTCGGTCCGTGGGGCCTATAAGTGCTATATAAATAAACTTGCCTTGCCTTGCCTAAGAGGATAACAGAGTATGTTCTTATATTTTATTTTTTTCACAACAGTTGTATTTGGATGGAATGAATACCTATAGTGAAAATTCAAAGTAATAAAATGATTTTTACAGTGAAAAAGTTCAAATGGAACTGATGGTTCCCAAATTACCCAGAGGTGAGTCCGCCTGGACTTTATTTTTCTAAATCTCTCTAAAAAGGTCAAATTTAACTTGTTTTGCATCAATCTTGATACAGGGTACTTATTATATGTTATAGTTTGGATTCCTAAAGCTTTTAGTCTACTAACCCATCATTCAAGGTGGTTTTCACTATAAGTAATGGGGTGTTTTTAGGCGGACATTAGAATTTACATGTTTTTACTATGTTCCATCTGAATTTACTTTAAAATAAAAACATCTATATTGATTCTGACACTTCTACATCCAACTCACAGATGTAACCTTGCTTTGAGAGAAAAGATGATTAATTTACCCCTTTTAGAAGTGAAGATATAGTCTTTGTTGTGTTAGTGGCATTTTCGAGCCTGAAACCTGAAAAACAGGCTCAGGGCTTAAGAGGTTGTCCTTACACCCTCTGTCCTTGGACCCTCACCCTGGAGGAGGAAAGCCCCTGATCTCTGACAGGAATATGAGAGTATGTGCGTGGTGTCTCTGTGGGAGGACCACCTCCCAGCTGTCCCCTCCGTGCCCTCCATGGAGACCAGTGGGATTTCTGTCAGAAGCTGCCATTTGGGTTTTTTGGTGGATTGTAAACAGCCCTGGCTGTCAGAGAACGTCTCCTGTGTCTCATTGAGACAGTCAGTTCATCTGAAGCTTTACAGACGGGGGTCTCGGTCCTCGCTCGGATCAGCAATATTCAGGGATGGATTTATAGACCAGCCCTGTAACATGAGTATGTGCTCGCTGGAAGCTGCTGGGTCTCTGGAGGGTCATCAGAAGGAGTGATACTACATTATGAACAGACAGTGACACAGAGGGGACCAGACCCCAGCCGGGACCCCTGAGATGTGTTGGTTCAGTAAATCAGAGTCAGGAAGTGGTCTCAAGGTTTATTGAAAAGTCTCACAATCACCAACCCTGGAGGAAGGATTTAAACTACCTGGAGTACATTGATTTAGAAACAGAGCTTTGGATATAAGTACATATTGATTTCACACAAAGACTAGCAGAGTCCAGACTGAACCTGGTCCAGGACTCTCAGAGTAAATACCACCCCCCCACACTGCACTATATCTGCTATATACTGGTTTATATGGAGCCCCTACAGAGTCATGATGACCAGAGTCCTGGATCAGGGTTCAGACCGGCAGAGTATCAGAGCTCAGATCATCAGAGAGTCAGCAGCTAGCAGCACATGAAGCGGTTTGAAGACACACACAGGACCAGGACCCGCTCCTGGGGACCAGGACCAGGATCATCTGCTGGGAACCAGGACCAGGATCAGTTGCTGGGAACCAGGATCAGTGGCTGGGAACCAGGATCCGTCCTGAAAGAGAAGACGAGGACAGGGTCAACTCAAACCCTGATACCTCAGTGAACCTAACCGGTCTTTTAGAACCATGTGAGTGCAGAGGGCCAGGACTCAGGAGGAGGTCTAAGCACAGACCGGCTCTGATGGATCTGAAACTTTGAAAGTGAGCTGCTTCACCTCGGGACTTCCTCTTGTAGTAGATGAACCCGGCCAGAGATAAGGTCAGACCCAGGATCAGTCCTGCAGCTCCGATGGCTACCTTGTTCCTCTCAGACTCTGGCATGGAGGGGTCTGAGGACAGACAGGTGGAGAGGGAGAGACAGGTGAGCAGAGAGACAGGTGGAGAGCAGAGAGACAGGCGAGCAGAGAGACAGGTGGAGAGAGAGGTGAGCAGAGAGACAGGTGAGCAGAGAGACAGGTGAGCAGAGAGACAGGTGGAGAGAGAGAGACAGGTGGAGAGCAGAGAGACAGGTGAGCAGAGAGACAGGTGAGCAGAGAGACAGGTGGAGAGAGAGAGACAGGTGAGCAGAGAGACAGGTGGAGAGAGAGAGACAGGTCGAGAGAGAGAGACAGGTGAGCAGAGAGACAGGTGGAGAGAGAGAGACAGGTGAGCAGAGAGAGAGACAGGTGAGAGGAGAGACAAGTGGAGAGAGAGACACAGGTGATCAGAGAGACAGGTGATCAGACAGACAGGTGAGCAAGCAGACAGGTGAGCAGAGAAACAGGTGGAGAGAGAGAGACAGGTGGAGAGCAGACAGACAGGTGGAGAGAGAGAGACAGGTGAGCAGAGAGACAGGTGGAGAGAGAGAGACAGGTGGAGAGAGAGAGACAGGTGAGCAGAGAGACAGGTGGAGAGAGAGAGACAGGTGGAGAGCAGACAGACAGGTGGAGAGAGAGAGACAGGTGAGCAGAGAAACAGGTGGAGAGAGAGAGACAGGTGGAGAGAGAGAGACAGGTGAGCAGAGAAACAGGTGGAGAGAGAGGTGGAGAGAGAGAGACAGGTGGAGAGCAGAGAGACAAGTGAGCAGAGAGACAAGTGAGCGGAGAGACAGGTGGAGAGAGACAGACAGGTGGAGAGCAGAGAGACAGGTGGAGAGAGGGACAGGTGGAGAGACAGGTGGAGAGCAGACAGACAGGTGGAGAGAGAGACAGGTGGAGAGAGAGAGACAGGTGGAGAGCAGACAGACAGGTGGAGAGAGAGACAGGTGGAGAGAGAGAGACAGGTGGAGAGCAGAGAGACAAGTGAGCAGAGAGACAAGTGAGCGGAGAGACAGGTGGAGAGAGACAGACAGGTGGAGAGCAGAGAGACAGGTGGAGAGCAGAGAGACAGGTGAGCAGAGAGACAAGTGAGCGGAGAGACAGGTGGAGAGACAGGTGGAGAGAGAGACAGGTGGAGAGAGAGACAGGTGGAGAGAGAGGTGGAGAGAGAGAGACAGGTGGAGAGCAGAGAGACAAGTGAGCAGAGAGACAAGTGAGCGGAGAGACAGGTGGAGAGAGAGACAGGTGGAGAGAGAGAGAGGTGGAGAGACAGGTGGTCAGACAGACAGGTATTTACCCCAGTCAGTAACCAGAGGCTCTCCCAGGCTGACGTGCTCCACCATGCAGGAGATCTTGTCTCCAGACCTGCAGACACAAAGCAGCATTCAGACTGGACCTGGACCTGGACCTGGACCTGGACCTGGACCTGAACCTGGACCTGGACCTGAACCTGGACCTGGACCTGAGGTCACATTCACTCCTAATAGTCTGCTTCTGTGGTGCCAGAGGACAGTTTGTTACATTGCTTCATTACTCAGAAGGTTCTGTTCTCGTTCACACGGGCCTCAAACGGACTATAAACTTTAAACACGAGTCATGTGCTCGTAAATGCTGTTCAACCATTGGTCAGACATTAAGGGGGGAAAACGCAAATCCAGACCATTTCTACCGGAGCTTTGGAGCATCGGCAGGTTGTTCTCATGCTGCTGTTAATCTGGAGATCAACAGACTCTAGAGGACGGGGCGTCACCGAGGACATGCATTAAAAAACATGATAACACATATAATGAGAGGCGTCCTGCAGTCGGGAGGAGGTCTCACCGAGGACAGGAGGCTCTGACTTTTATGTACGGTTGAAGGAGCATTTTTACTTTACACTGTTCATCTCTTCATTCTGCTTCACTCTTTAACTGAAGACTTTGAAGACATCCGCGTTCTTATGACGCATAGATACTACACTTCCTGTGTTTCTGCGTTCACAGAGATGAACCGCTCCAGAGTTCACTAGCAAGCGGTCCGAGACCACCTCTTTCAGGAGGCCCTCAGTCCGGTTGTTTAGTTCCCTTCAGAGGACTGCGTTCACACCGACCCAAACGAACCGCACCAAGCGGTGAAAACGCACCAGGGTTTGATTCAACCGGACTAAACAAGGCTGTAGTTTAGTTTTTATTGTCTGTCCATAGCCTTCATGTGCCTTTTATCTATTATTGTAATATTATATTTTATTATAATGTTTGCTGTGAAGCAATTCGGCAAACCCTCTGTGTTTAATATGTGCTATATAAATAAAGTGGATTGGATTGGTGTGAATGCGACCTGAAACTAACTGGACCTGAAACTAACTGGACCTGGATCTAACTGGACCTGGATCTAACTGGACCTGAAACTAACTGGACCTGGATCTAACTGGACCTGAAACTAACTGGACCTGAAACTAACTGGACCTGAAACTAACTGGACCTGGATCTAACTGGACCTGGAACTAACTGGACCTGGATCTAACTGGACCTGGATCTAACTGGACCTGGATCTAACTGGACCTGGATCTAACTGGACCTGAATCTAGCTGGATCTGGACTCACCTGGGCGTGTACTCCAGGTGGGAGTGGACCTGGATCTAGACTCACCTGGGCGTGTACTCCAGGTGGGAGTGGACCTGGATCTGGACTCACCTGGGCGTGTACTCCAGGTGGGAGTGGACCTGGTAGTACCAGTCACTGTCAGCTAGCTCTTCAGAGGAAGTGACATCAGAGGTGACTTCCTGTCCGTTCCTGATCCAGCTCACTTTGATGAGTTTGGGGTAGAACTCGTAGACGCTGCAGACCAGCATGGCCGGATGTGATCCACTGGGAGAGACCGTGGAGTGAAGCCGGACATAGGGCTTCGCTGAAACACACATCATCGTTACCGTTAGTAACTAATGGTTTACTGCTGTTATTAACATCATCGTTACCGTTAGTAATTAGTGGTTTACTGCTGTTATTAACATCATCGTTACTGTTAGTAATTAGTGGTTAACTGCTGTTATTAACATCATTGTTACCGTTAGTAATTAGTGGTTAACTGCTGTTATTAACATCATCGTTACCGTTAGTAATCAGTGGTTTACTACTGTTAACATCATCGTTACCGTTAGTAATTAGTGGTTAACTGCTTTATTAACATCATCGTTACCGTTAGTAATTAGTGGTTTACTGCTGTTAATAACATCATCGTTACCGTTAGTATTTAGTGGTTTACTACTGTTATTAACATCATCGTTACCGTTAGTAATTAGTGGTTAACTGCTGTTATTAACATCATCGTTACCGTTAGTAATCAGTGGTTTACTACTGTTATTAACATCATCGTTACCGTTAGTAATTAGTGGTTAACTGCTTTATTAACATCATCGTTACCGTTAGTAATTAGTGGTTTACTGCTGTTAATAACATCATCGTTACCGTTAGTAATTAGTGGTTTACTGCTGTTATTAACATCATCGTTACCGTTAGTAATTAGTGGTTAACTGCTGTTATTGACATCATCGTTACCGTTAGTAATTAGTGGTTAACTGCTGTTATTGACATCATCGTTACCGTTAGTAATTAGTGGTTTACTGCTGTTATTAACATCATCGTTACCGTTAGTAATTAGTGGTTAACTGCTGTTATTAACATCATCGTTACCGTTAGTAATTAGTGGTTTACTGCTGTTATTAACATCATCGTTACCGTTAGTAATTAGTGGTTTACTGCTGTTAATAACATCATCGTTACCGTTAGTAATTAGTGGTTAACTGCTGTTATTAACATCATCGTTACCGTTAGTAATTAGTGGTTAACTGCTGTTATTAACATCATCGTTACCGTTAGTAATCAGTGGTTTACTGCTGTTATTAACATCATCGTTACCGTTAGTAATCAGTGGTTTACTACTGTTATTAACATCATCGTTACCGTTAGTAATTAGTGCTTTACTGCTGTTATTAACATCATCGTTACCGTTAGTAATTAGTGGTTAACTGCTGTTATTAACATCATTGTTACGTTAGTAATTAGTGGTTTACTGCTGTTATTAACATCATTGTTACCGTTAGTAATTAGTGGTTAACTGCTGTTATTAACATCATCGTTACCGTTAGTAATTAGTGGTTAACTGCTGTTAATAACATCATCGTTACCGTTAGTAATTAGTGGTTAACTGCTGTTATTAACATCATCGTTACCGTTAGTAATTAGTGGTTAACTGCTGTTATTAACATCATCGTTACCGTTAGTAATTAGTGGTTTACTGCTGTTATTAACATCATCGTTACCGTTAGTAATTAGTGGTTTACTGCTGTTATTAACATCATCGTTACCGTTAGTAATTAGTGGTTTACTGCTGTTATTAACATCATCGTTACCGTTAGTAATTAGTGGTTAACTGCTGTTATTAACATCATTGTTACGTTAGTAATTAGTGGTTTACTGCTGTTATTAACATCATCGTTAACGTTAGTAATTAGTGGTTAACTGCTGTTATTAACATCATCGTTACCGTTAGTAATTAGTGGTTAACTGCTGTTAATAACATCATCGTTACCGTTAGTAATTAGTGGTTAACTGCTGTTATTAACATCATTGTTACCGTTAGTAATTAGTGGTTAACTGCTGTTATTAACATCATCGTTACCGTTAGTAATTAGTGGTTTAATACTGTTATTAACATCATCGTTACCGTTAGTAATTAGTGATTTACTGCTGTTATTAACATCATCGTTACCGTTAGTAATTAGTGGTTTACTGCTGTTATTGACATCATCGTTACCGTTAGTAATTAGTGGTTTACTGCTGTTATTGACATCATCGTTACCGTTAGTAATTAGTGGTTTACTGCTGTTATTGACATCATTGTTACCGTTAGTAATTAGTGATTTACTGCTGTTATTAACATCATCGTTACCGTTAGTAATTAGTGGTTTACTGCTGTTATTGAAAGAGACAGGGTCTACAGACTCACCTGAGAGAGACAGGGTCTACAGACTCACCTGAGAGAGACAGGGTCTACAGACTCACCTGAGAGAGGCAGGGTCTACAGACTCACCTGAGTGAGACAGGGTCTACAGACTCACCTGAGAGACAGGGTCTACAGACTCACCTGAGAGAGGCAGGGTCTACAGACTCACCTGAGAGAGACAGGGTCTACAGACTCACCTGAGAGAGGCAGGGTCTACAGACTCACCTGAGAGACTCACCTGAGTGAGGCAGGATCTATAGACTCACCTGAGAGACTCACCTGAGAGAGACAGGGTCTACAGACTCACCTGAGAGAGACAGGGTCTACAGACTCACCTGAGAGACTCACCTGAGTGAGGCAGGGTCTACAGACTCACCTGAGAGACTCACCTGAGTGAGGCAGGGTCTACAGACTCACCTGAGAGAGGCAGGGTCTACAGATTCACCTGAGAGAGACAGGGTCTACAGACTCACCTGAGTGAAGCAGGGCGTACTGGTATTCAAGCTTAATGTTGCCTTGGCAGAACGTCTCCTTCGATGCTCTCATCCCGGCCAGTTCTGGAGAACCCTTGTTCAAGCGCTTTGCGTTCATCACCCCCAGCTCAGTGTATCCAACAAACGTATCCACTTTGCTGTCGAACCTGATGAACTCCAAGTTGTTGTAATATGATGACATGATGTACTGGATGTCCGTCAGCTCAGAGGAGGTGAACTCACAGCGGTCAGTCGAGTAAAACAGAAATCCATCTGAAGCAGAGAAAGAGAGTCTCAGTGTGTCTCAGTTTGTCTCAGTGTGTCTCAGTGTGTCTCAGTGTGTCTCAGTTTGTCTCAGTGTGTCTCAGTTTGTCTCAGTGTGTCTCAGTGTGTCTCAGTGTGTCTCAGTGTGTCTCAGTTTGTCTCAGTGTGTCTCAGTGAGTCTCAGTTTGTCTCGGTGTGTCTCAGTGTGTCTCAGTGAGTCTCAGTTTGTCTCAGTGTGTCTCAGTTTGTCTCATCTTATCTCACCTTGTCTCAGCTTGTCTCAGCTACAGTGAATACAGTAATATCAGAGTTATGGACTGTACCTGCTGTGCAGACGCTGAGGACGAGCAGGCAGACGCTGAGGAAAGAAGCCATGATCCTCTCTTGACTTCACAAACTCTGACACACTTTCCCTGAGAGCGCTCTAACAACCAGAGAGACGTCAGCTGACCTGCAGCGTCATCTGTTGCTAGGGAGACCATCCAGGGTAAAATCACCCAGAGACAAGAGAGACGTCAGCTGACCTGCAGCGTCATCTGTTGCTAGGGAGACGATCCAGGGTAAAATCACCCAGAGAGAAGAGTGACGTCAGCTGACCTGAAACACAGAGTAAAGACTGAAACACAGAGAGAAGACTGAAACACTGAAACACAGAGAGACGGCTGAAACACAGAGTAAAGACTGAAACACAGAGAGAAGACTGAAACACAGAGAGACGACTGAAACACAGAGAGAAGACTGAAACACAGAGAGAAGACTGAAACACAGAGTAAAGACTGAAACACAGAGTAAAGACTGAAACACAGAGAGACGACTGAAACACAGAGAGACGACTGAAACACAGAGAGAAGACTGAAACACAGAGAGAAGACTGAAACACAGAGTAAAGACTGAAACACAGAGTAAAGACTGAAACACAGAGAGAAGACTGAAACACAGAGAGAAGACTGAAACACAGAGTAAAGACTGAAACACAGAGTAAAGACTGAAACACAGAGAGAAGACTGAAACACAGAGAGAAGACTGAAACACAGAGTAAAGACTGAAACACAGAGAGAAGACTGAAACACAGAGAGAAGACTGAAACACAGAGTAAAGACTGAAACACAGAGTCAGACTAAATACTGAAACACAGAGACAGACTAAAGACTGAAACACAGAGTCAGACTAAAGACTGAAACACAGAGTCAGACTAAAGACTGAAACACAGAGTCAGACTAAAGACTGAAACACAGAGTCAGACTAAAGACTGAAACACAGAGAGAAGACTGAAACACAGAGAAAAGACTGAAACACAGAGAAAAGACTGAAACACAGAGAGAAGACTGAAACACAGAGAAAAGACTGAAACACAGAGTAAAGACTGAACTACAGAGAGAAGACTGAAACACAGAGTAAAGACTGAAACACAGAGTAAAGACTGAAACACAGAGAGAAGACTGACACACAGAGTAAAGACTGAAACACAGAGTAAAGACTGAAACACAGAGAGAAGACTGAAACACAGAATAAAGACTGAAACACAGAGAAAAGACTGAAACACAGAGAGAAGACTGAAACACAGAGAGAAGACTGAAACACAGAGAGAATACTGAAACACAGAGAGAAGACTGAAACACAGAGAGAAGACTGAAACACAGAGAGAAGACTGAAACACAGAGAGAAGACTGGAACACAGAATAAAGACTGAAACACAGAGAGAAGACTGAAACACAGAGAGAAGACTGAAACACAGAGTCAGACTAAAGACTGAAACACAGAGTCAGACTAAATACTGAAACACAGATTCAGACTAAAGACTGAAACACAGACGGAGGCTAAAGACTGAAACACAGAGTCAGACTAAAGACTGAAACACAGAGACAGACTAAAGACTGAAACACAGAGAGAAGAATGAAACACAGAGAGAAGACTGAAACACAGAGAGAAGACTGGAACACTGAGAGAAGACTGAAACACAGAATAAAGACTGAAACACAGAATAAAGACTGAAACACAGAGAGAAGACTGAAACACAGAGAGAAGACTGAAACACAGACTAAATACTGAAAGACAGAGTCAGACTAAAGACTGAAACACAGACGGAGGCTAAAGACTGAAACACAGAGTCAGACTAAATACTGAAACACAGAGTCAGACTAAAGACTGAAACACAGACGGAGGCTAAAGACTGAAACACAGAGTCAGACTAAATACTGAAACACAGAGTCAGACTAAAGACTGAAACACAGACGGAGGCTAAAGACTGAAACACAGAGTCAGATTAAAGACTGAGACACAGAGAGAAGACTGAAACACAGAGAGAAGACTGAAACACAGAGTAAAGACTGAAACACAGAGTAAAGACTGAAACACAGAGTAAAGACTGAAACACAGAGTGAAGACTGAGACACAGAGAGAAGACTGAAACACAGAGAGAAGACTGAAACACAGAGAGAAGACTGAAACACAGAGTAAAGACTGAAACACAGAGGAAATACTGAAACACAGAGTCAGGCTAAATACTGAAACACAGAGTCAGACTAAAGACTGAAACACAGACGGAGGCTAAAGACTGAAACACAGAGTCAGACTAAAGACTGAAACACAGAGTCAGACTAAAGACTGAAACACAGAGAGAAGACTGAAACACAGAGAAAAGACTGAAACACAGAGAGAAGACTGAAACACAGAGAGAAGACTGAAACACAGAGAGAAGACTGAAACACAGAGTAAAGACTGAAACACAGAGAGAAGACTGAAACACAGAGAGAAGACTGAAACACAGAGTAAAGACTGAAACACAGAGTAAAGACTGAAACACAGAGAGAAGACTGAAACACAGAGAGAAGACTGAAACACAGAGAAAAGACTGAAACACAGAGAGAAGACTGGAACACAGAATAAAGACTGAAACACAGAGAGAAGACTGAAACAGAGAGAAGACTGAAACACAGACTAAAGACTGAAACACAGAGTCAGACTAAAGACTGAAACACAGACGGAGGCTAAAGACTGAAACACAGAGTCAGACTAAATACTGAAACACAGAGTCAGACTAAAGACTGAAACACAGACGGAGGCTAAAGACTGAAACACAGAGTCAGACTAAAGACTGAAACACAGACGGAGGCTAAAGACTGAAACACAGAGTCAGACTAAAGACTGAAACACAGAGAGAAGACTGAAACACAGAATAAAGACTGAAACACAGAATAAAGACTGAAACACAGAGTGAAGACTGAAACACAGAGAGAAGACTGAAACACAGAATAAAGACTGAAACACAGAGTGAAGACTGAAACACAGAGAGAAGACTGAAACACAGAATAAAGACTGAAACACAGAGTGAAGACTGAAAGACAGAAACACAGACTGAAGACTGAAACACAGACTAAATACTGAAACACAGAGTCAGACTAAAGACTGAAACACAGACGGAGGCTAAAGACTGAAACACAGAGTCAGACTAAATACTGAAACACAGAGTCAGACTAAAGACTGAAACACAGACGGAGGCTAAAGACTGAAACACAGAGTCAGACTAAAGACTGAAACACAGAGAGAAGACTGAAACACAGAGAGAAGACTGAAACACAGAGTAAAGACTGAAACACAGAGTAAAGACTGAAACACAGAGAGAAGACTGAAACACAGAGAGAAGACTGAAACACAGAGAGAAGACTGAAACACAGAGTAAAGACTGAAACACAGAGAAAAGACTGAAACACAGAGAGAAGACTGAAACACAGACTAAAGACTGAAACACAGAGTCAGACTAAAGACTGAAACACAGACGGAGGCTAAAGACTGAAACACAGAGTCAGACTAAATACTGAAACACAGAGTCAGACTAAAGACTGAAACACAGACGGAGGCTAAAGACTGAAACACAGAGTCAGACTAAAGACTGAAACACAGAGACAGACTAAAGACTGAAACACAGAGAGAAGACTGAAACACAGAGAGAAGACTGAAACACAGAATAAAGACTGAAACACAGAGATAAGACTGAAACACAGAATAAAGACTGAAACACAGAGAGAAGACTGAAACACAGAGAGAAGACTGAAACACAGAGAGAAGACTGAAACACAGAATAAAGACTGAAACACAGAGTGAAGACTGAAAGACAGAGAGAAGACTGAAACACAGACTGAAGACTGAAACACAGACTAAATACTGAAACACAGAGTCAGACTAAAGACTGAAACACAGACGGAGGCTAAAGACTGAAACACAGAGTCAGACTAAATACTGAAACACAGAGTCAGACTAAAGACTGAAACACAGACGGAGGCTAAAGACTGAAACACAGAGTCAGACTAAAGACTGAAACACAGAGTAAAGACTGAGACACAGAGAGAAGACTGAAACACAGAGAGAAGACTGAAACACAGAGTAAAGACTGAAACACAGAGTAAAGACTGAAACACAGAGAGAAGACTGAAACACAATGTAAAGACTGAAACACAGAGAGAAGACTGAAACACAGAGTAAAGACTGAAACACAGAGTCAGACTAAATACTGAAACACAGAGTCAGACTAAAGACTGAAACACAGAGTCAGACTAAAGACTGAAACACAGACGGAGGCTAAAGACTGAAACACAGAGTCAGACTAAAGACTGAAACACAGAGTAAAGACTGAGACACAGAGAGAAGACTGAAACACAGAGAGAAGACTGAAACACAGAGAGAAGACTGAAACACAGAGAGAAGACTGAAACACAGAGTAAAGACTGAAACACAGAGAGAAGACTGAAACACAGCGAGAAGACTGAAACACAGAATAAAGACTGAAACACAGAGTCAGATTAAAGTCTGAAACAGAGTCAGGCTAAAGACTGAACCACAGACGGAGGCTAAATACTGAAACACAGAGTCAGACTAAAGACTGAAACACAGAGTCAGACTGAAACACAGAGTCAGACTAAAGACTGAAACACAGAGTCAGACTAAAGACTGAAACACAGAGTCAGACTAAAGACTGAAACACAGAGTCAGACTAAAGACTGAAACACAGAGAGAAGACTGAAACACAGAGTCAGACTAAAGACTGAAACACAGAGAGAAGACTGAAACACAGTGAAAAGACTGAAACACAGGGAAAAGACTGTAACACAGAGTAAAGACTTAAACACAGAGAGAAGACTGAACTACAGAGAGAAGACTGAAACACAGAGTAAAGACTGAAACACAGAGAGAAGACTGAAACACAGAGTAAAGACTGAAACACAGAGAGAAGACTGAAACACAGAGTAAAGACTGAAACACAGAGTAAAGACTGAAACACAGAGAGAAGACTGAAACACAGAATAAAGACTGAAACACAGAGTGAAGACTGAAAGACAGAGAGAAGACTGAAACACAGACTGAAGACTGAAACACAGACTAAATACTGAAACACAGAGTCAGACTAAAGACTGAAACACAGACGGAGGCTAAAGACTGAAACACAGAGTCAGACTAAATACTGAAACACAGAGTCAGACTAAAGACTGAAACACAGACGGAGGCTAAAGACTGAAACACAGAGTCAGACTAAAGACTGAAACACAGAGTAAAGACTGAGACACAGAGAGAAGACTGAAACACAGAGAGAAGACTGAAACACAGAGTAAAGACTGAAACACAGAGTAAAGACTGAAACACAGAGAGAAGACTGAAACACAATGTAAAGACTGAAACACAGAGAGAAGACTGAAACACAGAGTAAAGACTGAAACACAGAGTCAGACTAAATACTGAAACACAGAGTCAGACTAAAGACTGAAACACAGACGGAGGCTAAAGACTGAAACACAGAGTCAGACTAAAGACTGAAACACAGAGTAAAGACTGAGACACAGAGAGAAGACTGAAACACAGAGAGAAGACTGAAACACAGAGAGAAGACTGAAACACAGAGTAAAGACTGAAACACAGAGAGAAGACTGAAACACAGCGAGAAGACTGAAACACAGAATAAAGACTGAAACACAGAGTCAGATTAAAGACTGAAACAGAGTCAGGCTAAAGACTGAACCACAGACGGAGGCTAAATACTGAAACACAGAGTCAGACTAAAGACTGAAACACAGAGTCAGACTGAAACACAGAGTCAGACTAAATACTGAAACACAGAGTCAGACTAAAGACTGAAACACAGAGTCAGACTAAAGACTGAAACACAGAGTCAGACTAAAGACTGAAACACAGAGAGAAGACTGAAACACAGAGTCAGACTAAAGACTGAAACACAGAGAGAAGACTGAAACACAGAGAAAAGACTGAAACACAGAGAAAAGACTGAAACACAGGGAAAAGACTGTAACACAGAGTAAAGACTTAAACACAGAGAGAAGACTGAACTACAGAGAGAAGACTGAAACACAGAGTAAAGACTGAAACACAGAGAGAAGACTGAAACACAGAGTAAAGACTGAAACACAGAGAGAAGACTGAAACACAGAGTAAAGACTGAAACACAGAGTAAAGACTGAAACACAGAGAGAAGACTGAAACACAGAATAAAGACTGAAACACAGAGTGAAGACTGAAAGACAGAGAGAAGACTGAAACACAGACTGAAGACTGAAACACAGACTAAATACTGAAACACAGAGTCAGACTAAAGACTGAAACACAGACGGAGGCTAAAGACTGAAACACAGAGTCAGACTAAATACTGAAACACAGAGTCAGACTAAAGACTGAAACACAGAGTAAAGACTTAAACACAGAGAGAAGACTGAACTACAGAGAGAAGACTGAAACACAGAGTAAAGACTGAAACACAGAGAGAAGACTGAAACACAGAGTAAAGACTGAAACACAGAGTAAAGACTGAAACACAGAGAGAAGACTGAAACACAATGTAAAGACTGAAACACAGAGTAAAGACTGAAACACAGAGTCAGACTAAATACTGAAACACAGAGTCAGACTAAAGACTGAAACACAGGCGGAGGCTAAAGACTGAAACACAGAGTCAGACTAAAGACTGAAACACAGAGTAAAGACTGAGACACAGAGAGAAGACTGAAACACAGAGAGAAGACTGAAACACAGAGTGAAGACTGAAACACAGAGAGAAGACTGAAACACAGAGAGAAGACTGAAACACAGAGAGAAGACTGAAACACAGAGTAAAGACTGAAACACAGAGAGAAGACTGAAACACAGCGAGAAGACTGAAACACAGAATAAAGACTGAAACACAGAGTCAGATTAAAGACTGAAACAGAGTCAGGCTAAAGACTGAACCACAGACGGAGGCTAAATACTGAAACACAGAGTCAGACTAAAGACTGAAACACAGAGTCAGACTAAAGACTGAAACACAGACGGAGGCTAAAGACTTAAACACAGAGTCAGACTAAATACTGAAACACAGAGTCAGACTAAAGACTGAAACACAGAGTCAGACTAAAGACTGAAACACAGAGTCAGACTAAAGACTGAAACACCGAGTCAGACTAAAGACTGAAACACAGAGTCAGACTAAAGACTGAAACACAGAGAGAAGACTGAAACACAGAGTCAGACTAAAGACTGAAACACAGAGAGAAGACTGAAACACAGAGAAAAGACTGAAACACAGAGAAAAGACTGAAACACAGGGAAAAGACTGTACTACAGAGAGAAGACTGAAACACAGAGTAAAGACTGAAACACAGAGTAAAGACTGAAACACAGAGAGAAGACTGAAACACAGAGTAAAGACTGAAACACAGAGAGAAGACTGAAACACAGAGAGAAGATTGAAACACAGAGTGAAGACTGAAACACAGAGAGAAGACTGAAACACAGAGAGAAGACTGAAACACAGAGTAAAGACTGAAACACAGAGAGAAGACTGAAACACAGAGTAAAGACTGAAACACAGAGTAAAGACTGAAACACAGAGAGAAGACTGAAACACAGAGTAAAGACTGAAACACAGAGAGAAGATTGAAACACAGAGTGAAGACTGAAACACAGAGAGAAGACTGAAACACAGAGTAAAGACTGA
This sequence comes from Pogonophryne albipinna, assembly GCA_028583405.1. NCBI lineage: Eukaryota > Metazoa > Chordata > Actinopteri > Perciformes > Artedidraconidae > Pogonophryne > Pogonophryne albipinna. The sequence continues at coordinate 100,519 of JAPTMU010000416.1, read as the reverse complement.
AACACAGAGAGAAGACTGAAACACAGAGAGAGGACTGAAACACAGAGAGAAGACTGAAACACAGCCTAAATACTGAAACACAGAGTCAGACTAAAGACTGAAACACAGAGTCAGACTAAAGACTGAAACAGAGAGTCAGACTAAAGACTGAAACAGAGTCAGACTAAAGACTGAAATAGAGTCAGATTAAAGACTGAAACACAGAGTAAAGACTGAAACACAGAGAGAAGACTGAAACACAGAGAGAAGACTGAAACACGGAGAGAAGACTGAAACACAGAGAGACTTAAACACAGAGTAAAGACTAAAACACAGAGAGAAGACTGAAACACAATGTAAAGACTGAAACACAGAGTAAAGACTGAAACACAGAGTCAGACTAAATACTGAAACACAGAGTCAGACTAAAGACTGAAACACAGACGGAGGCTAAAGACTGAAACACAGACGGAGGCTAAAGACTGAAACACAGAGTAAAGACTGAGACACAGAGAGAAGACTGAAACACAGAGAGAAGACTGAAACACAGAGTGAAGACTGAAACACAGAGAGAAGACTGAAACACAGAGAGAAGACTGAAACACAGAGAGAAGACTGAAACACAGAGAGAAGACTGAAACACAGAGTAAAGACTGAAACACAGAGAGAAGACTGAAACACAGCGAGAAGACTGAAACACAGAATAAAGACTGAAACACAGAGTCAGATTAAAGACTGAAACAGAGTCAGGCTAAAGACTGAACCACAGACGGAGGCTAAATACTGAAACACAGAGTCAGACTAAAGACTGAAACACAGAGTCAGACTAAAGACTGAAACACAGACGGAGGCTAAAGACTGAAACACAGAGTCAGACTAAATACTGAAACACAGAGTCAGACTAAAGACTGAAACACAGAGTCAGACTAAAGACTGAAACACAGAGTCAGACTAAAGACTGAAACACCGAGTCAGACTAAAGACTGAAACACAGAGTCAGACTAAAGACTGAAACACAGAGAGAAGACTGAAACACAGTCAGACTAAAGACTGAAACACAGAGAGAAGACTGAAACACAGAGAAAAGACTGAAACACAGAGAAAAGACTGAAACACAGGGAAAAGACTGTAACACAGAGTAAAGACTTAAACACAGAGAGAAGACTGAAACTACAGAGAGAAGACTGAAACACAGAGTAAAGACTGAAACACAGAGTAAAGACTGAAACACAGAGAGAAGACTGAAACACAGAGAGAAGACTGAAACACAGAGTAAAGACTGAAACACAGAGAGAAGATTGAAACACAGAGTGAAGACTGAAACACAGAGAGAAGACTGAAACACAGAGTAAAGACTGAAACACAGAGTAAAGACTGAAACACAGAGAGAAGACTGAAACACAGAGAAAATACTGAAACACAGAGAGAAGACTGAAACACAGAGAGAAGACTGAAACACAGAGTAAAGACTGAAACACAGAGTAAAGACTAAAACACAGAGAGAAGACTGAAACACAGAGAAAATACTGAAACACAGAGAGAAGACTGAAACACAGAGAGAAGACTGAAACACAGAGTAAAGACTGAAACACAGAGAAGACTGAAACACAGAGAGAAGACTGAAACACAGACTAAACACTGAAACACAGTCAGACTAAATACTGAAACACAGTCAGATTAAAGACTGAAAAACAGAGTCAGACTAAAGACTGAAACACAGACAGAGACTTAAGACTGAAACACAGAGTAAAGACTGAAAAACAGAGAGAAGACTGAAACACAGAGTCAGACTAAAGACTGAAACACAGAGTCAGACTAAAGACGGAAACACAGAGTCAGACTAAAGACTGAAACACAGACGGAGGCTAAAGACTGAAACACAGAGTCAGACTAAAGACTGAAACACAGAGTCAGACTAAAGACTGAAACACAGAGTAAAGACTGAAACACAGAGTAAAGACTGAAACACAGAGAGAAGACTGAAACACAGAGTAAAGACTGAAACACAGAGAGAAGACTGAAACACAGAGTAAAGACTGAAACACAGAGAGAAGACTGAAACACAGAGAGAAGACTGAAACACAGAGAGAAGACTGAAACACAAAGTAAAGACTGAAACACAGAGAGAAGACTGAAACACAGAGTGAAGACTGACACACAGAGAGAAGACTGAAACACAGAGTGAAGACTGAAACACAGAGAGAAGACTGAAACACAGAGAGAAGACTGAAACACAGAGAGAAGACTGAGACACAGAGTAAAGACTGAAACACAGAGAGAAGACTGAAACACAGAGAAAAGACTGAAACACAGAGAGAAGACTGAAACACAGAGAGAAGACTGAAACACAGTGTCAGATTAAAGACTGAAACACAGAGTCAGACTAAAGACTGAAACACAGAGTCAGACTAAAGACTGAAACACAGAGTCAGACTAAAGACTGAAACACA
>JAPTMU010000416.1:83823-97090 GCA_028583405.1 Pogonophryne albipinna | reverse complement strand
ACTGAAACACAGAGAGAAGACTGAAACACAGAGAGAAGACTGAAACACAGAGTAAAGACTGAAACACAGAGAGAAGACTGAAACACAGAGTAAAGACTGAAACACAGAGAGAAGACTGAAACACAGAGTAAAGAATGAAACACAGAGAGAAGACTGAAACACAGAGTGAAGACTGAAACACAGAGAGAAGACTGAAACACAGAGAGAAGACTGAAACACAGAGCAAAGACTGAAACACAGAGAGAAGACTGAAACACAGAGTGAAGACTGAAACACAGAGAGAAGACTGAAACACAGAGTGAAGACTGAAATACAGAGAGAAGACTGAAACACAGAGAGAAGACTGAAACACAGAGCAAAGACTGAAACACAGAGAGAAGACTGAAACACAGAGTGAAGACTGAAACACAGAGTAAAGACTGAAACACAGAGAGAAGACTGAAACACAGAGAGAAGACTGAAACACAGAGCAAAGACTGAAACACAGAGAGAAGACTGAAACACAGAGAGAAGACTGAAACACAGAGTAAAGACTGAAACACAGAGAGAAGACTGAAACACAGAGAGAAGACTGAAACACAGAGTAAAGACTGAAACACAGAGTAAAGACTGAAACACAGAGAGAAGACTGAAACACAGAGTAAAGACTGAAACACAGTGTAAAGACTGAAACACAGAGAGAAGACTGAATCACAGAGAGAAGACTGAAACACAGAGTAAAGACTGAAACACAGAGAGAAGACTGAAACACAGAGAGAAGACTGAATCACAGAGAGAAGACTGAAACACAGAGTAAAGACTGAAACACAGAGAGAAGACTGAAACACAGAGGGAAGACTGAAACACAGAGTAAAGACTGAAACACAGAGAGAAGACTGAAACACAGAGAGAAGACTGAAACACAGAGGGAAGACTGAAACACAGAGTAAAGACTGAAACACAGAGAGAAGACTGAAACACAGAGAGAAGCCTGAAACACAGAGTAAAGACTGAAACACAGAGAGAAGACTGAAACACAGAGTAAAGACTGAAACACAGAGTAAAGACTGAAACACAGAGAGAAGACTGAAACACAGAGAGAAGACTGAAACACAGAGTAAAGACTGAAACACAGAGTAAAGACTGAAACACAGAGACAAGACTGAAACACAGAGTAAAGACTGAAACACAGAGACAAGACTGAAACACAGAGACAAGACTGAAACACAGAGAGAAGAATGAAACACAGAGAGAAGACTGGAACACAGAGACTAAAGACTGAAACACAGAGAGAAGACTGAAACACAGAGTAAAGACTAAAACACAGAGAGAAGACTGAAACACAGAGTAAAGACTGAAACACAGAGAGAAGACTGAAACACAGAGTAAAGACTGAAACACAGAGACTAAAGACTGAAACACAGAGAGAAGACTGAAACACAGTGCTAACCAGCTGGCTCTTAGCCCAGGCTCCATATACTCTCTCTATGTGTTCAAGTAATGAATCCTATCTGTTTGATTCCCACTTTCCTGCATTCTTTTTCTTGTAGCCAGTACCACGAATAAAACAGTCTCTGTAACAACACCCCCACAGTCTAAAGAGGTTTCAGACTGTGACAGTCCTGGTAAAAGTGTGTTTCAGTCTTCTCTCTGTGTTTCAGTCTTCTCTCTGTGTTTCAGTCTTCACTCTGTGTTTCAGTCTTTACTCTGTGTGTTTCAGTCTTCTCTCTGTGTTTCAGTCTTCTCTCTGTGTTTCAGTCTTTACTCTGTGTTTCAGTCTTCTCTCTGTGTTTCAGTCTTTACTCTGTGTTTCAGGCTTCTCTCTGTGTTTCAGTCTTCTCTCTGTGTTTCAGTCTTTACTCTGTGTTTCAGTCTTCTCTCTGTGTTTCAGTCTTTACTCTGTGTTTCAGGCTTCTCTCTGTGTTTCAGTCTTTACTCTGTGTTTCAGTCTTCACTCTGTGTTTCAGTCTTTACTCTGTGTTTCAGTCTTTACTCTGTGTTTCAGTCTTCTCTCTGTGTTTCAGTCTTTACTCTGTGTTTCAGTCTTCTCTCTGTGTTTCAGTCTTCTCTCTGTGTTTCAGTCTTTACTCTGTGTTTCAGTCTTCTCTCTGTGTTTCAGTCTTTACTCTGTGTTTCAGTCTTCTCTCTGTGTTTCAGTCTTTACTCTGTGTTTCAGTCTTCTCTCTGTATTTCAGTCTTTACTCTGTGTTTCAGTCTTCTCTCTGTGTTTCAGTCTTCTCTCTGTGTTTCAGTCTTCACTCTGTGTTTCAGTCTTTACTCTGTGTTTCAGTCTTTACTCTGTCTTTCATTCTTTACTCTGTGTTTCAGTCTTTACTCTGTGTTTCAGTCTTTACTCTGTGTTTCAGTCTTCTCTCTGTGTTTCAGTCTTCTCTCTGTGTTTCAGTCTTCTCTCTGTGTTTCAGTCTTTACTCTGTGTTTCAGTCTTCTCTCTGTGTTTCAGTCTTCTCTCTGTGTTTCAGTCTTCACTCTGTTTTTCAGTCTTCTCTCTGTGTTTCAGTCTTTACTCTGTGTTTCAGTCTTCTCTCTGTGTTTCAGTCTTTACTCTGTGTTTCAGGCTTCTCTCTGTGTTTCAGTCTTCTCTCTGTGTTTCAGTCTTCTCTCTGTGTTCCAGTCTTCTCTCTGTGTTTCAGTCTTTACTCTGTGTTTCAGTCTTCTCTCTGTGTTTCAGTCTTTACTCTGTGTTTCAGGCTTCTCTCTGTGTTTCAGTATTCTCTCTGTGTTTCAGTCTTCTCTCTGTGTTTCAGTCTTCTCTCTGTGTTTCAGTCTTCTCTCTGTGTTTCAGTCTTCTCTCTGTGTTTCAGTCTTTACTCTGTGTTTCAGTCTTCTCTCTGTGTTTCAGTCTTTCTCTCTGTGTTTCAGTCTTCTCTCTGTGTTTCAGTCTTCTCTCTGTGTTTCAGTCTTTACTCTGTGTTTCAGTCTTCTCTCTGTGTTTCAGTCTTCTCTCTGTGTTTCAGTCTTATCTCTGTGTTTCAGTCTTCTCTCTGTGTTTCAGTCTTTACTCTGTGTTTCAGTCTTATACTCTGTGTTTCATGTCTCTTACTCTGTGTTTCAGTCTTTCTCTCTGTGTTTCAGTCTTCTCTCTGTGTTTCAGTCTTTACTCTCTGTGTTTCAGTCTTTACTCTGTGTTTCAGTCTTCTCTCTGTGTTTCAGTCTTTACTCTGTGTTTCAGTCTTCTCTCTGTGTTTCAGTCTTCTCTCTGTGTTTCAGTCTTCTCTCTGTGTTTCAGTCTTTACTCTGTGTTTCAGTCTTCTCTCTGTGTTTCAGTCTTTACTCTGTGTTTCAGTCTTCTCTCTGTGTTTCAGTCTTCTCTCTGTGTTTCAGTCTTCTCTCTGTGTTTCAGTCTTTACTCTGTGTTTCAGTCTTACTCTGTGTTTCATTCTTCTACTCTGTGTTTCAGTCTTTACTCTGTGTTTCAGTCTTCTCCTCTGTGTTTCAGTCTTCTCTCTGTGTTTCAGTCTTCATCTCTGTGTGTCAGTCCTTCACTCTGTGTGTTCAGTCTTCTCTCTGGTGTTTTTCAGTCTTTAACTCTGTGTTTCAGTCTTTCTCTCTGTGTTTCAGTTCTTTACTCTGTGTTGAAGGCCTTCTCTCTGTGTTTCAGGCGTCTCTCTGTGTTTCAGTCTTATCTCTGTGTTTCAAGTCTTCTCTCTGGTGTTTCAGTCTTTACTCTGTGCTTTCAGCTTCTACTCTGTGTTTCAGGTCTGTAACTCTGTGGTTTCAGTCTTCATCTCTGTGTTTCAGTTCTTTACTCTGTGTTTCAGTCTTCTACTTCTGTGTTTCAGTCTTATCTCTGTGTTTCAGTCTTCTACTCTGGTGTTCAGTCCTTCTATCTGTGTTTCAGTCCTTCTTCTCTGTGTTTCAGTCCTTCATACTCTGTGTTTCAGTCTTCTACTCTGTGTTTCAGTCTTCTACTCTGTGTTCAGTCTTCTCTCTGTGTTTCAGTCTTATTACTCTGTGTTTCAGTTATTCTCTCTGTAGTTCAGTCTTTACTCTGTGTTCAGGCTTCTCTCTGGTGTTTCAGTCTTCATCTCTGTGTTTCAGTCTTCACTCTGTGTTTCAGTCTTTACTCTGTGGTTTCAGTCTTTACTCTGTATTTCATTCTTTACTCTGTGTTTCAGTCTTTCACTCTGTGTTTCAGGTCTTTACTCTGTGGGTTTCAGTTCTTCTCTCTGTGTTTTCAGTCTTCTCTCTGTGTTTCAGTCTTCTCTCTGTGTTTCAGTCTTCTCTCTGTGTTTCAGTCTTCACTCTGTTTTTCAGTCTTCTCTCTGTGTTTCAGTCTTTACTCTGTGTTTCAGTCTTCTCTCTGTGTTTCAGTCTTTACTCTGTGTTTCAGGCTTCTCTCTGTGTTTCAGTCTTCTCTCTGTGTTTCAGTCTTCTCTCTGTGTTTCAGTCTTCACTCTGTGTTTCAGTCTTCTCTCTGTGTTTCAGTCTTTACTCTGTGTTTCAGTCTTCTCTCTGTGTTTCAGTCTTACTCTGTGTTTCAGGCTTCTCTCTGTGATTCAGTCTTCTCTCTGTGTTTCAGTCTTCACTCTGTGTTTCAGTCTTTGCTCTGTGTTTCAGTCTTTACTCTGTCTTTCATTCTTTACTCTGTGTTTCAGTCTTTACTCTGTGTTTCAGTCTTCTCTCTGTGTTTCAGTCTTCTCTCTGTGTTTCAGTCTTCTCTCTGTGTTTCAGTCTTTACTCTGTGTTTCAGTCTTCTCTTGTGTTCCAGGCTTCTCTCTGTGTTTCAGTCTCTACTCTTTGTTTCAGTCTTCTCTCTGTGTTTCAGTCTTCTCTCTGTGTTTCAGTCTTCTCTCTGTGTTTCAGTCTTTACTCTGTGTTTCAGTCTTCTCTCTGTGTTTCAGTCTTTTACTCTGTGTTCAGTCTTCTCTCTGTGTTCAGTCTTCACTCTGTGTTCAGTCTTTACTCTGTGTTTCAGTCTTTACTCTGTCGTTTCATTCTTTACTCTGTGTTTCAGTCTTTACTCTGTGTTTCAGTCTTTACTCTGTGTTGCAGTCTTCTCTCTGTGTTTCAGTCTTCTCTCTGTGTTCAGTCTTTACTCTGTGTTTCAGGTCTTCTCTCTGTGTTTCAGTCTTCTCTCTGTGTTTCAGTCTTCACTCTGTTTTTCAGTCTTCTCTCTGTGTTTCAGTCTTTACTCTGTGTTTCAGTCTTCTCTCTGTGTTTCAGTCTTTACTCGTGTTCAGGCTTCTCTCTGTGTTTCAGTCTTCCTCTGTGTTTCAGTCTTCTCTCTGTGTTCCAGTCTTCTCTCTGTGTTTCAGTCTTTACTCTGTGTTTCAGTCTTCTCTCTGTGTTTCAGTCTTTACTCTGTGTTTCAGGCTTCTCTCTGTGTTTCAGTCTTCTCTCTGTGTTTCAGTCTTCTCTCTGTGTTTCAGTCTTTACTCTGTGTTTCAGTCTTCTCTCTGTGTTTCAGTCTTCTCTCTGTGTTTCAGTCCTTTAACTCTGTGTTTCAGTCTTTACTCTGTGTTTCAGTCTTCTCTCTGTGTTTCAGTCTTTACTCTGTGTTTCAGGCTTCTCTCTGTGTTTCAGTCTTCTCTCTGTGTTTCAGTCTTTACTCTGTTTTTCATTCTTCCTCTGTGTTTCAGTCTTCTCTCTGTGTTTCAGTCTTCTCTCTGTGTTTCAGTCTTCCCTCTGTGTTTCAGTCTTCTCTCTGTGTTTCAGTCTTTACTCTGTGTTTCAGTCTTCTCTCTGTGTTTCAGTCTTCTCTCTGTGTTTCAGTCTTTACACTGTGTTTCAGTCTTTACTCTGTGTTTCAGTCTTCTCTCTGTGTTTCAGTCTTCTCTCTGTGTTTCAGTCTTCTCTCTGTGTTTCAGTCTTCACTCTGTGTTTCAGTCTTCTCTCTGTGTTTCAGTCTTTACTCTGTGTTTCAGTCTTCTCTCTGTGTTTCAGTCTTTACTCTGTGTTTCAGGCTTCTCTCTGTGTTTCAGTCTTCTCTCTGTGTTTCAGTCTTCACTCTGTGTTTCAGTCTTTACTCTGTGTTTCAGTCTTTACTCTGTCTTTCATTCTTTACTCTGTGTTTCAGTCTTTACTCTGTGTTTCAGTCTTTACTCTGTGTTTCAGTCTTTACTCTGTCTTTCATTCTTTACTCTGTGTTTCAGTCTTCTCTCTGTGTTTCAGTCTTCACTCTGTGTTTCAGTCTTTACTCTGTGTTTCAGTCTTTACTCTGTCTTTCATTCTTTACTCTGTGTTTCAGTCTTTACACTGTGTTTCAGTCTTCTCTCTGTGTTTCAGTCTTCTCTCTGTGTTTCAGTCTTTACTCTGTGTTTCAGTCTTCTCTCTGTGTTTCAGTCTTCACTCTGTGTTTCAGTCTTCTCTCTGTGTTTCAGTCTTCTCTCTGTGTTTCAGTCTTCTCTCTGTGTTTCAGTCTTTACTCTGTGTTTCAGTCTTCTCTCTGTGTTTCAGTCTTTACTCTGTGTTTCAGGCTTCTCTCTGTGTTTCAGTCTTCTCTCTGTGTTTCAGTCTTCACTCTGTGTTTCAGTCTTTACTCTGTGTTTCAGTCTTTACTCTGTCTTTCATTCTTTACTCTGTGTTTCAGTCTTTACTCTGTGTTTCAGTCTTTACTCTGTGTTTCAGTCTTCTCTCTGTGTTTCAGTCTTCTCTCTGTGTTTCAGTCTTCTCTCTGTGTTTCAGTCTTTACTCTGTGTTTCAGTCTTCTCTCTGTGTTTCAGTCTTCTCTCTGTGTTTCAGTCTTTACTCTGTGTTTCAGTCTTTACTCTGTGTTTCAGTCTTCTCTCTGTGTTTCAGTCTTTACTCTGTGTTTCAAGCTTCTCTCTGTGTTTCAGTCTTCTCTCTGTGTTTCAGTCTTTACTCTGTGTTTCAGTCTTCCCTCTGTGTTTCAGTCTTCTCTCTGTGTTTCAGTCTTCTCTCTGTGTTTCAGTCTTCACTCTGTGTTTCAGTCTTCTCTCTGTGTTTCAGTCTTTACTCTGTGTTTCAGTCTTCTCTCTGTGTTTCAGTCTTTACTCTGTGTTTCAGGCTTCTCTCTGTGTTTCAGTCTTCTCTCTGTGTTTCAGTCTTCTCTCTGTGTTCCAGTCTTCTCTCTGTGTTTCAGTCTTTACTCTGTGTTTCAGTCTTCTCTCTGTGTTTCAGTCTTCTCTCTGTGTTCCAGTCTTCTCTCTGTGTTTCAGTCTTTACTCTGTGTTTCAGTCTTCTCTCTGTGTTTCAGTCTTTACTCTGTGTTTCAGGCTTCTCTCTGTGTTTCAGTCTTCTCTCTGTGTTTCAGTCTTTACTCTGTGTTTCAGTCTTCCCTCTGTGTTTCAGTCTTCTCTCTGTGTTTCAGTCTTCTCTCTGTGTTTCAGTCTTCTCTCTGTGTTTCAGTCTTCACTCTATGTTTCAGTCTTCCCTCTGTGTTTCAGTCTTCTCTCTGTGTTTCAGTCTTTACTCTGTGTTTCAGTCTTCTCTCTGTGATTCAGTCTTCTCTCTGTGTTTCAGTCTTTACACTGTGTTTCAGTCTTTACTCTGTGTTTCAGTCTTCTCTCTGTGTTTCAGTCTTTACTCTGTGTTTCAGTCTTCTCTCTGTGTTTCAGTCTTTACTCTGTGTTTCAGTCTTCTCTCTGTGTTTCAGTCTTCTCTCTGTGTTTCAGTCTTTACTCTGTGTTTCAGTCTTCTCTCTGTGTTTCAGTCTTCTCTCTGTGTTTCAGTCTTTACTCTGTGTTTCAGTCTTCTCTCTGTGTTTCAGTCTTTACTCTGTGTTTCAGTCTTCTCTCTGTGTTTCAGTCTTTACTCTGTGTTTCAGTCTTCACTCTGTGTTTCAGTCTTTACTCTGTGTTTCAGTCTTCTCTCTGTGTTTCAGTCTTTACTCTGTGTTTCAGTCTTCTCTCTGTGTTTCAGTCTTTACTCTGTGTTTCAGTCTTCACTCTGTGTTTCAGTCTTTACTCTGTGTTTCAGTCTTCACTCTGTGTTTCAGTGTGAGGGTCATAGATCCCCCACCTGGCCCAATCCCCTTCCTCTACCTGTGTGTTAACCAATGAGGACACTGCAGGTGGTCTACATGTGAAAATGATGATGAAGACACAACTAAGAGAAGCTCAATCTTTATTTAGAACAGGTTTCATCACAAGGTCATTCAGAGAGTTCAGGGAGCATCAGGAAAGAGTTTCAGACAGGTTTCATTAGAGTGTGAACTAAAGCATTATTATCAGAGCTAGAACCAGCAGAGCCTGTCTTCACCCCGCTGCCCTGCGTCAACATGCCTTCAGGCCCCACACATTTTCATATGATTATGATTTACTTCTACTTCCACATCTGTTAGATATATTTCACACAGTGGGGAGGTTATCAAAGGAAGGGTTAAAGCCTCTGTGGGATCATGTGATGATGTGGTCATGTGATCATGTGGTCATGTGACCATGTGACCATGTGGCCATGTGATCATGTGGTCTCCTCAGGTCCTCAGGCTGGAGGCTGAGGGTCTTCACCCTGACCTCAGCTGCACTCGTTCCCTTTGATCAGGAAGAAGGTCCCAGCAGCCACTCCCAGGAGACCCACCGTCAAACCCAGAGCACAGAAGACTGCTGGTCCCACGCCGGGCTGAGAGCCCTGCTCCTCTGGAGACAGAAGAGAGACATCAGGTCAACATCTGGAGACACACAACATCAGGTCAACATCTGGAGACACAACATCAGGTCAACATCTGGAGACACACAACATCAGATCAACATCTGGAGACATACAACATCAGGTCAACATCTGGAAACACACAACATCATGTCAACATCTGGAGACAGACAACATCAGGTCAACATCTGGAGAGAGACAACATCAGGTCAACATCTGGAGACACAACATCAGGTCAACATGTGGAGACACACAACATCAGGTCAACATCTTGAGACAGCACAGAGACATCAGGTCAACATCTGGAGAGAGACAACATCAGGTCAACATCTGGAGACACAACATCAGGTCAACATCTGGAGACAGAACACAGAGACATCAGGTCAACATCTGGAGACACAACAGAGACATCAGGTCAACATCTGGAGACAGAACAGAGACATCAGGTCAACATCTGGAGACAGGACATCATGTCAACATCTGGAGACAGACCACATCAGGTCAACATCTGGAGACAGGAACACCTGGAGACAGGAAGTGGACAGGAACATGTGGAGACAGAAAACAGCAGGTCAACATCTGGAGACACACAACATCAGGTCAACATCTGGAGACACACAACATCAGGTCGACATCTGGAGACACAACATCAGGTCAACATCTGGTCAACATCTGGAGACACACAACATAAGGTCAACATCTGGAGACAGCACAGAGACATCAGGTCAACATCTGGAGAGAGACAACATCAGGTCAACATCTGGAGACACAACATCAGGTCAACATCTGGAGACAGAACACAGAGACATCAGGTCAACATCTGGAGACACAACATCAGGTCAACATCTGGAGACAGCACAGAGACATCAGGTCAACATCTGGAGAGAGACAACATCAGGTCAACATCTGAAGATGCACAACATCAGGTCAACATCTGGAGACACACAACATCAGGTCAACATCTGGAGAGACACAACATCAGGTCAACATCTGGAGACACACAACGTCAGGTCAACATCTGGAGACACACAACATCAGGTCAACATCTGGAGACAGAACAGAGACATCAGGTCAACATCTGGAGACAGAAGAGAGACATCAGGTCAACATCTGGAGACACACAACATCAGGTCAACATCTGGAGACACACAACATCAGGTCAACATCTGGAGACACAACATCAGGTCAACATCTGGAGACAGACAACATCAGGTCAACATCTGGAGACACACAACATCAGGTCAACATCTGGAGACACACAACATCAGGTCAACATCTGGAGACACACAACATCAGGTCAACATCTGGAGACAGAACAGAGACATCAGGTCAACATCTGGAGACACACAACATCAGGTCAACATCTGGAGACAGAACAGAGACATCAGGTCAACATCTGGAGACACACAACATCAGGTCAACATCTGGAGACACACAACATCAGGTCAACATCTGGAGACACACAGCATCAGGTCAACATCTGGAGACAGAACACAGAGACATCAGGTCAACATCTGGAGACACACAACATCAGGTCAACATCTGGAGACACACAACATCAGGTCAACATCTGGAGACAGAACAGAGACATCAGGTCAACATCTGGAGACACACATCAGGTCAACATCTGGAGACACAACATCAGGTCAACATCTGGAGACAGAACACAGAGACATCTGGTCAACATCTGGAGACACACAACATCAGGTCAACATCTGGAGACAGGACATCATGTCAACATCTGGAGACAGACCACATCAGGTCAACATCTGGAGACAGGAAGGAGACAGGAACATGTGGAGACAGAAAACATTAGGTCAACATCTGGAGACACACAACATCAGGTCAACATCTGGAGACACACAACATCAGGTCAACATCTGGAGAAAGACAACATCAGGTCAACATCTGGAGACACAACATCAGGTCAACATCTGGAGACACAACATCAGGTCAACATCTGGAGACAGTACAGAGACATCAGGTCAACATCTGGAGACAGTACAGAGACATCAGGTCAACATCTGGAGAGAGACAACATCAGGTCAACATCTGGAGACACAACATCAGGTCAACATCTGGAGACAGAACACAGAGACATCAGGTCAACATCTGGAGACACAACATCAGGTCAACATCTGGAGACAGAACAGAGACATCAGGTCAACATCTGGAGAGAGACAACATCAGGTCAACATCTGGAGACAGAACATCAGGTCAACATCTGGAGACAGGAAGACCTTGATACAGGAACACCTGGAGACGGGAACACCTGGAGACAGGAACACCTGGAGACAGGAACACCTGGAGACAGGAACACCTGGAGACAGGAACATCTGGAGACAGGAACACCTAGAGACAGGAGCATCTGGAGACAGGAACATCTGGAGACAGGAACACCTGGAGACAGGAACACCTGGAGACAGGAACACCTGACCTCAGGTCAGTTTGTATCTGGTGTGAGTTCACATGAAGTTCTCACCCCAGAACGTGGTCAGCGGCTGGTCCAGAGCCAGATGTTGGACCCCACAGCTGTAGATGTCTCCCAGCTGGGGGGTGAACTCCAGTCTGGAGAACTGGCTGAAGGAACCCTCTTTGGAGAGGAAGGGAACGGGGAAGCTGGTTCCTTCAGTCACGTTCTCTCCGTTCTTTGTCCAGAAGAAGCTCACAGGAGCCGGATAGAAACCGGTCACATGACAGACGAGGACGTTCCCCTCTCCCATCTCCACTTCCTGTTTGGTGTAGAGCAGCGGGGTGGAAGGAGGATCTGTGCAGAGACACTTCCTGTTAGAGCTCCCACAGAGTGATGTCACAGAGTGATGTCACAGAGACACTCAGATATTCGTCCTGTTGGTTTCAGGAGAACCTGAAGCTTCAGCAGAATGCAGAGTCACACGCTCAGGTGTTCTGATCTTTGGTTTTCATTGGTCGTCTGAGATTTTATTAAATAATGCAAGTTTACTTTAATATCTTAAAGACAGCGGCGGTTTATTATACGCAGTTTATTTGTTCCCTATTTTATATTCTTTCCCGCAGCTCTAACACACACACACACACCTACACACTGTACCACACACACACACACCTACACACTGTACCACACACACACCTACACACAGAGCATGTAATGTATTGTCTAACACAGTATAACATGTAACAAAGTTCTTCAGGTTTGATGCTAACTGCATTTCGTTGTCTCACTGCTGAGCGATGACAGTAAATATAAATAAAGTGGATTGATCTAAAGTCCGATGTGGGCTCATTGATTAAATGAATAAGTCTAACTTGTTTGGTGAATACTTGTATTTTAAAATAGATGTAATAGGAATGCTGTTCTAAACGTGGGTTGCATTGTGAGTGTATTCCATATTGATCACAAAGACACGTCCAATGTGTTTAGATATCTGAGAGAGACAGAAGACGTTTACCTTTCTCCAGGGAGATGTTCTTGTAGGCTTTACGGTCTATTCCCAGGTTGTATCTGCAGTTCTGTAGAGCACCCTGAGCGTCTGGATAAGAACCAACAGGATGCTCTGGCAGAAAGCTGGGCTGACCGTCCTCTATTGTCCCTGCTTTGAAGTCAGCGTGAAACATCTCCTCTGCATCCACAGCCTGCATGTACTCCCCATCAGAGTCTGAACAGCCGGTGATCTGAAGGTGCTCATGTAGAACTGAAGAGAAACACAACATTTAACTGCTGTTAGTAAACACTGACTGTTGGTAAACACTGACTGTTGGTAAACACTGAATGTTGGTAAACACTGACTGTTGGTAAACACTGAGTGCTGTTAGTAAACACTGACTGTTGGTAAACACTGACTGTTAGTAAACACTGACTGTTGTTAGTAAACACTGACTGTTGGTAAACACTGACTGTTGGTAAACACTGACTGTTAGTAAACACTGACTGTTAGTAAACACTGACTGTTGGTAAACACTGACTGTTGGTAAACACTGACTGTTAGTAAACACTGACTGTTGGTAAACACTGACTGTTGGTAAACACTGAGTGCTGTTAGTAAACACTGACTGTTGGTAAACACTGACTGTTAGTAAACACTGACTGTTGTTAGTAAACACTGACTGTTGGTAAACACTGACTGTTGGTAAACACTGACTGTTGTTAGTAAACACTGACTGTTGGTAAACACTGACTGTTGGTAAACACTGGCTGTTGGTAAACACTGACTGTTGTTAGTAAACACTGACTGTTGGTAAACACTGGCTGTTGGTAAACACTGACTGTTGGTAAACACTGACTGTTGTTAGTAAACACTGACTGTTGGTAAACACTGACTGTTTGTAAACACTGACTGTTGGTAAACACTGACTGTTGTTAGTAAACACTGACTGTTGGTAAACACTGACTGTTGTTAGTAAACACTGACTGTTGGTAAACACTGACCGTTAGTAAACACTGACTGTTAGTAAACACTGACTGTTGTTTGTAAACACTGACTGTTAGTAAACACTGACTGTTGGTAAACACTGACTGTTAGTAAACACTGACTGTTGGTAAACACTGACTGTTGGTAAACACTCACTGACTGTTGGTAAACACTGACTGTTGGTAAACACCGACTGTTGTTAGTAAACACTGACTGTTGGTAAACACTGACTGTTGGTAAACACTGACAGTTAGTAAACACTGACTGTTAGTAAACACTGACTGTTGGTAAACACCGACTGTTGTTAGTAAACACTGACTGTTGGTAAACAC
>JAPTMU010000416.1:66323-76323 GCA_028583405.1 Pogonophryne albipinna | reverse complement strand
CTGCAGGTGCATCAGGGCATAACACCTGAGAACGAGTTAAACTCACTCAGAGTGAAGGGAGAGAGAGAGCTGCAGCGCCCCCTGCAGGTGTATCAGAGCATAACACCTGAGAACGAGTTAAACTCACTCAGAGTGAAGGGAGAGAGAGAGAGCTGCAGCGCCCCCTGCAGGTGCATCAGAGCATAACACCTGAGAACGAGTTAAACTCACTCAGAGTGAAGGGAGAGAGAGAGCTGCAGCGCCCCCTGCAGGTGCATCAGGGCATAACACCTGAGAACGAGTTAAACTCACTCAGAGTGAAGGGAGAGAGAGAGCTGCAGCGCCCCCTGCAGGTGCATCAGAGCATAACACCTGAGAACGAGTTAAACTCACTCAGAGTGAAGGGAGAGAGAGAGCTGCAGCGCCCCCTGCAGGTGCATCAGAGCATAGCACCTGAGAACGAGTTCAACTCACTCAGAGTGAAGGGAGAGAGAGAGAGCTGCAGCGCCCCCTGCAGGTGCATCAGAGCATAGCACCTGAGAACGAGTTCAACTCACTCAGAGTGAAGGGAGAGAGAGAGCTGCAGCGCCCCCTGCAGGTGCATCAGAGCATAACACCTGAGAATGAGTTAAACTCACTCAGAGTGAAGGGAGAGAGAGAGAGCTGCAGCGCCCCCTGCAGGTGCATCAGAGCATAACACCGGAGAACGAGTTAAACTCACTCAGAGTGAAGGGAGAGAGAGAGAGAGAGCTGCTGCGCCCCCTGCAGGTGCATCAGAGCATAACACCGGAGAATGAGTTAAACTCACTCAGAGTGAAGGGAGAGAGAGAGAGAGCTGCAGCGCCCCCTGCAGGTGCATCAGGGCATAACACCGGAGAACGAGTTAAACTCACTCAGAGTGAAGGGAGAGAGAGAGAGAGAGCTGCAGCGCCCCCTGCAGGTGCATCAGAGCATAACACCGGAGAATGAGTTAAACTCACTCAGAGTGAAGGGAGAGAGAGAGAGAGCTGCAGCGCCCCCTGCAGGTGCATCAGGGCATAACACCGGAGAACGAGTTAAACTCACTCAGAGTGAAGGGAGAGAGAGAGAGAGAGCTGCTGCGCCCCCTGCAGGTGCATCAGAGCATAACACCGGAGAATGAGTTAAACTCACTCAGAGTGAAGGGAGAGAGAGAGAGAGCTGCAGCGCCCCCTGCAGGTGCATCAGGGCATAACACCGGAGAACGAGTTAAACTCACTCAGAGTGAAGGGAGAGAGAGAGAGAGAGCTGCAGCGCCCCCTGCAGGTGCATCAGAGCATAACACCGGAGAATGAGTTAAACTCACTCAGAGTGAAGGGAGAGAGAGAGAGAGCTGCAGCGCCCCCTGCAGGTGCATCAGGGCATAACACCGGAGAACGAGTTAAACTCACTCAGAGTGAAGGGAGAGAGAGAGAGCTGCAGCGCCCCCTGCAGGTGCATCAGAGCATAACACCTGAGAACGAGTTAAACTCACTCAGAGTGAAGGGAGAGAGAGAGCTGCAGCGCCCCCTGCAGGTGCATCAGAGCATAACACCTGAGAACGAGTTAAACTCATTCAGAGTGAAGGGAGAGAGAGAGAGAGCTGCAGCGCCCCCTGCAGGTGCATCAGGGCATAACACCTGAGAACGAGTTAAACTCACTGTATTTGGATCATATATTGTATATATTTATATTGAAACAATGCAATAACTCATCATTTTAAAATTAATGGAGAGACACCTGCTTTGTTTACCTGTGTGACTACCTGTGTGTCAGGTGTGCAGCTGAGACAGATTTCATGAGAACAACGTGAAGATTTATTTATTCATATCAACATATTCTGTACATCTGAGATTATACATTCTAATGGACAGGTGAGCTGTGGTCGACTTCCTGTCAGTGTACAGGTGAGGTCAGTCAGTGTACAGGTGAGGTCAGTCAATGTACAGGTGAGGTCAGTCAGTGTGTACAGACAGGTGAGGTCAGTCAGTGTGTACAGGTGAGGTCAGTCGGTGTACAGGTGAGGTCAGTCAGAGAGCACAGGTGAGGTCAGTCAGTGTGTACAGACAGTTGAGGTCAGTCAGAGAGCACAAGTGAGGTCAGTCAGAGAGCACAGGTGAGGTCAGTCAGTGTGTACAGACAGGTGAGGTCAGTCAGAGTTGAGGTGTGTACAGGTGAGGTCAGTCAGAGTGGAGGTGTGTACAGGTGAGGTGTGTACAGGTGAGGTGTGTACAGGTGAGGTCAGTCAGAGTTGAGGTGTGTACAGGTGAGGTCAGTCAGAGTGGAGGTGTGTACAGGTGCGGTCAGTCAGAGTTGAGGTTTGTACAGGTGTGTACAGGTGAGGTCAGTCAGAGTGGAGGTGTGTACAGGTGAGGTCAGTCAGAGTTCAGGTGTGTACAGGTGCGGTCAGTCAGAGTTGAGGTGTGTACAGGTGAGGTCAGTCAGAGTTGATGTGTGTACAGGTGCGGTCAGTCAGAGTTGAGGTGTGTACAGGTGTGTACAGGTGAGGTCAGTCAGAGTGGAGGTGTGTACAGGTGAGCTTCAGAGGCGGAGTCACTCTGGTCATGAAGTCTCGGTCTCCTCGGCTGAACCTCTTCATCTCTGAAACAGACAAGGTGGCGCTCTGCAGGTGAGTTCACAGTAGGGCTGTCCCGAATACCATTTTTCGAGCTCCGGATATTTGGTAGTAATCAGCAGCGAACCGCTTCAACACGTGTATTTCGGTGTATTCACAGCATTCATTCTGTTATTCCACAGTATTGTTGTTTTGTAGTTATTTGTTAATGTAACCCAGTTTGTGTTCTTTGACATTGAAAAGGATATCGCATTGTGTTTGTTACTTTCGTTTAGTTGTATATGTCTTAAGTGTAATTTGGCTTGGCTTCCTATTTATGGACATGCTTTTATTTTGAAGGAGAGGTAGCGCTGTTGACAGGAAGTTGTTGTTGCTATGGAAACAACGTGACGGAGATTAACGGAGAAAAGTAATATCTACATATAAAGACGGAGAAAGTAAACGATAGCGTTTAAGTGTTAGCACCCCCCGAAGAAGCTCTTACGTTGATATTGGAGATTTCAATACATTTCCCAGGTGAGTTCCCAGGTGAGTACCCAGGTGAGTTCACAGGTGAGTTCCCAGGTGAGTTCACAGGTGAGTTCCCAGGTGAGTTCACAGGTGAGTTCCCAGGTGAGTTCCCAGGTGAGTTCCCAGGTGAGTTCCCAGGTGAGTTCACAGGTGAGTTCCCAGGTGAGTTCCCAGGTGAGTTCCCAGGTGAGTTCCCAGGTGAGTTCACAGGTGAGTTCCCAGGTGAGTTCACAGGTGAGTTCACAGGTGAGTTCACAGGTGAGTTCCCAGGTGAGTTCCCAGGTGAGTTCCCAGGTGAGTTCACAGGTGAGAGTAGTGTTAATTTCGTTGACTAAAACTATGACGAAATATGTTAGTCAACGACCTTTTTTTCCATGACGAAAACGAGACGATGATGAGACGGCACTGACAGCAGTAAACAATAACTGCAACGAAATCATCATGCAATGATTTCGTTGACGAAAATGTAGTTCACTAAATAAAAACTATGCCAAAATCTCTCTTTACTTTCGTTGACGAAAAATGAGGAGACGAAATATTATCAAAGATAACGTTACATTTCTGATAGTCAGTTTTCTCCCAGCAGTTCCATTTCCGGTGCTGCGGCTGGGCAGCAGCTGTGTGTCTGTGCTGCGGCTGGGCAGCAGCTGTGTGTCTGTGCTGCGGCAGGGCAGCAGCTGTGTGTCTGTGCTGCGGCAGGGCAGCAGCTGTGTGTCTGTGCTGCGGCTGGGCAGCAGCTGTGTGTCTGTGCTGCGGCAGGGCAGCAGCTGTGTGTCTGTGCTGCGGCTGGGCAGCAGCTGTGTGTCTGTGCTGCGGCAGGGCAGCAGCTGTGTGTCTGTGCTGCGGCAGGGCAGCAGCTGTGTGTCTGTGCTGCGCGCGGCGGTAGATTTGAATTACACCGGGCAGCGGCACACTGAACTGTCAGGAAGACTCGTGGTCTAACTCGTGGTCTAACTAGTGGTCTAACTCGTGGTCTAACTCGCGGTCTAACTCGCGGTCTAACTCGCGGTCTAACTCGCGGTCTAACTCGCGGTCTAACTCGTGGTTTAACTCGTGGTCTAACTCATGGTCTAACTCACGGTCTAACTCATGGTCTAACTCATGGTCTAACTAACCTTATTTAACAGAAAATGAAATGGCAACAACAGGGCTTGGGAGCAGTGGTCGCACTCGCGTTAACCGAATACCCCCCGTCAGCGCGAGTGAGTGATAAATTGTGCACTCGACGGGTAATAATGGATTATGACGGAAATGTTACGATCCTGTCCGTCAAAATGACTGACAACGAAAAAGTCTAAAGCCACCACTGCTTGGGAGAAAGAAACGATGTGATATTTGGGCCCATTTTCGCTTCAATGAGGCGGAGAAAAAAAGCTAATGCATTGTTTTATCAGAAGGGAAGCAATGTGGCCAAAACACAGGTAAAAACACCACAAACCTGATACTCTCTGCAAAGCTTCTCAATCATTCAACCTGTGTGTTTCATCAAATAAGGACAAGATATAACTTATTTATTTATATATACTAAAATGACAAATGATTGGTTTTGGCTCGACTAGTTTGACTGAAATGTTCTATATAACCTGATGACTAAAAAAGACTCAACAGTTTTCATTGACAAAAAGTAGACTAAAATAATTAGTTTTCTTTGACTAAAATAAGACTAAAATGCTCAGACTTTTAGTGACTAAAACTTGACTAAATAAAAACAGGATGAAGGTGACTAAATATGACTAAAACTAAAAAGGAAATTTAACACAGGACTAAGACTAAAACTAAATAAAAAAATAGCTGACGAAATTAACACTAGTGAGTTCACAGGTGAGTTTACAGGTGAGTTCCCAGGTGAGTTCACAGGTGAGTTCACAGGTGAGTTCACAGGTGAGTTCACAGGTGAGTTTCACTACCTTCTGATCTCTGAGCTTTCTGTTTCCTGCAGGTGAGAGACAGCTGACGACACACCACCTCACTGCTGCACACACACAACAGGAAGTGGAGGAGAGGGTCCTCTGAGTCACACACCTGAGAGACAGACAGGTAAACACACACCTGAGAGACAGACAGGTAAACACACACCTGAGAGACAGACAGGTAAACACACTCCAGAGGCCTGTACTACGAATCCAGTTCAACAGACCCTGGATCTCTCTGAGTTACCCGGTTTACCTAATCCAAAACAAACGCGCTCTCACTAAGCTGTCCAACGACGCTGGTTATCAACTGGGTAACTCAAGCCAGGGTTTCTCTGTCCGGCTGAGAGCGCGTTCACATGAAAGGGGCGGGGCTAGCAACATGTGACCAATCAGAGACCAACCAAGACAGATAGGTAAACACACACCTGAGAGACAGACAAACACACACACCTGAGAGACAGACAGGTAAACACACACCTGAGAGACAGACAGGTAAACACACTCCTGAGATACAGACAGGTAAACACACACCTGAGAGACAGACTGGTAAACACACACCTGAGAGACAGACAGGTAAACACACACCTGAGAGACAGACAGGTAAACACACACCTGAGAGACAGACAGACAGGTAAACACACAACTGAGAGACAGACAGACAGGTAAACACACACCTGAGAGACAGACAGACAGGTAAACACACACCTGAGAGACAGGCAGGTAAACACACACCTGAGAGACAGGCAGGTAAACACACACCTGAGACAGGCAGGTAAACACACACCTGAGAGACAGGCAGGTAAACACACTCCTGAGAGACAGGCAGGTAAACACACACACCTGAGAGACAGACAGACAGCTAAACACACACCTGAGAGACAGACAGGTAAACACACACACCTGAGAGACAGACAGGTAAACACACACCTGAGAGACAGACAGGTAAACACACACCTGAGATACAGACAGACAGGTAAACACACACCTGAGATACAGACAGGTAAATACACAGACTGTTGTTGGTCCATAGCAGCTGCTGTGAAACAGGAAGTGGTACTGACCAGACTCCGCCCCCGAGGGTAGACTCGGATGTGACCTCTGACCCGCAGCGCTCTCTGAAGCCCCTCCCACTGAGAATCAGCCAATCCCAGCAGAGCACGAACCTGAGCACCTGAGAACCAGACGTGAGCCTCACCTGTGCCGTCATCAATCACCAGCCTGAAAACACAGGTACACACAGGTGAGTACTCAGGTACACACAGGTAAATACTCAGGTAAGTACACAGGTAAATACTCAGGTAACTACACAGTTAAATACCGAGTTAACACAGATGCACACAGGTAAATACTCAGGTAAATACTCAGGTAAATACTCAGGTAACTACACAGTTAAATACCGAGTTAACACAGGTACACACAGGTGAGTACTCAGGTACACAAAGGTAAATACTCAGGTAACTACACAGTTAAATACCGAGTTAACACAGGTACACACAGGTAAGTACTCAGTAACTACACAGGTAAACACAGAGTAAATACAGGTACACACATAGGTAAGTACTCAGGTAAGTACTCAGATACACACAGGTAAGTGCTCAGGTAACTACTCAGGTAAGTACTCAGTAACTACACAGGTAAATACCGAGTAAATACAGGTACACACACAAAGGTAAATACACAGGTGCACACAGGTAAGTACTCAGTAACTACACAGATAAATACCGAGTAAATACAGGTACACACACACAGGTAAATACCCAGGTGCACACAGGTAGAGGAGGAGCAGTCTTACTTCACTGTGGACTGAAAGACAGACGAGGAGGATCCACACTGAGCGCTGGAACAAGACTGAGAGACACAGAGGACAGTTACTGTTAACTGTGAGAAGGAGACAGGTGAGAGAGACTACACTACTGTGTGTGTAATAACTTACCTGTGTGTGTACTAACTCACCTGTGTGTATACTAACTCACCTGTGTGTGTGTAATATATGTGTACTAACTTACCTGTGTGTGTACTAACTCACCTGTGTGTGTACTAACTCACCTGTGTATGTACTAACTCACCTGTGTGTGTAATAACGTACATGTGTGTGTACTAACTCACCTGTGTGTGTACTAACTCACCTGTGTGTAATAACTCACCTGTGTGTATGTACTAACTCACCTGTGTGTACTAACTCACCTGTGTGTGTACTAACTCACCTGTGTGTGTACTAACTCACCTGTGTGTGTACTAACTCACCTGTGTGTAGAGGCCTCCGCACAGCAAGCAGCTCCACCTCAGCTGCAGCAGCAACAGACAAACCACGTGACCTCTGACCCGACCCACAAAGCACCTCTGCTCCCTGCTACCTGTCCACACACCCAGGTGCATCATGGGAGCAGGAGGAGGGCGCACACAGCTGACAGGAAGCAGATCCAAACATCAGAGCATTTCAGAATAAGATAGAAACAGTGAAAAGAAGAGAGGAGTTACCTGGAGTCTGCCAGAGAGGTGACGGTGAGAGAGCTGACAGGTAGCTGACTGCAGTACACCCCCCCTGACCTGCACACACACACACACACACACACACACACACACACACACACACACACACACACACACACACACACACACACACACACACACACACACACACACACACACACACACACACACACACACACACACACACACACACACACACACACACACACACACACACACACACACACACACACACACACACACACACACACACACACACACACACACACACACTGGTTACTTAGTCTCAGAACCTTAATGTGTGTGTGTGTGTGTGTGTGTGTGTTACCTGGACACTCTCCTCTGGAAAGCTGACAGCAGCAGTGTGTTGCCAGGCAACAGTCCAGGTGGGTAGGGGGTGTGGCTCAGGTCCAGGTACACCTGCAGACTACGCCCACTCTGATCACACACTGTGAGGCGCACACCTGCACACACACCTGCAGCGGAGCCTCTGCTACGCTCCGTCACACTGATCCTGTCTGTCACCTGTGCCTGAAAACACACCACCTCTGAGCTACACACACACACACACACACACACACACACACACACACACACACACACACACACACACACACACACACACACACACACACACACACACACACACACACACACACACACACACACACACACACCCACCCACCCACACACACACACACACCCACACACACACACACACACCCACACCCACACACACACACACACACACACACACACACACACACACACACACACACACACACACACACACACACACACACAGGTTACTAATAGGGTTTATTAAAATGATAGTAAAAGAGCCTTCTTTCCACCTTCCTTTAGCTCTTTCCTGTTCTTTGGTTTTAGCGCCTGGCCGACGCGCTCACACATCACTCAGAGATATGTTTGTTTTTGGTACATTTATTTCCATGTTATCGTTTCCATTTCCACACTGGTCGTTCTCTTCTTTAAAACACACACATGAAGGTATCTTACCAGACGAGGTTGAAACAGTGTTCGTCATTTAAATAAACAAATCTTCACTTCTCTGCAATGCAGCGGTCAAAAAACCGTGTGGCTTCACAACCAAACTAGAACCCAGAGTATAATCAGACTCTTTTAACCAGCTGAGGCCATCGCAGCACCAATCAGCCGCTCCGCCCAGCCGTGGCTGCGGATCCCGATCAAATGACACCAATCAATTATACTCCATTACATCCATTAAAGGATTAAATCATCTAAATAATAAATCAATGTTTTGGCTCCGACAGATAATAATGATGATATCGATGTTTACCTGCAGTCCAGGACCTCAGAGAGAGTCGAGACGGGGGGTGAGCGAGTCTGGAGAAACATTGAATAATAACGTGTTATTTTCATCTCCATGACGACTGATTATCGGTGAGGACACAGCTCAGCGGTTGCTACCTGTGTGCAGGTGTGCAGCAGCAGCAGGGGGCGTGTCAGAGTGTGGAACCTCCAATCAGTTCGCACCTGAAGGGTGGAGTCAGCGTGGAGCTCCACCCCCCTCCGCCCAGAGACTGCACAGCCAATCAGAACACTGGGATCCTGATGGACAAAGACACGGACCAATCAGCTGTGTGTGTGTGTGTGTGTGTGTGTGTGTGTGTGTGTGTGTGTGTGTGTGTGTATATATAGATATATACTGACCTGTGTGTTAGCAGCGATGAGTCTGTAGAAACATCCAGGCTGGAGGAGAGGAAACCATCGAGCAGACACACCTGAGAGGACCAGGACCAGCTGCTGACAGACAGGTGAGAGAGACAGGTGAGAGAGAGACAGGTGAGAGACAGGTGAGAAGGAGAAAGGTGAGAGACAGACAGGTGAGAGATAGACAGGTGAGAAGGAGACAGGTGAGAGAGAGACAGGTGAGAGACAGACAGGTGAGAGATAGACAGGTGAGAGACAGACAGGTGAGAGATAGACAGGTGAGAAGGAGACAGGTGAGAGACAGACAGGTGAGAGATAGACAGGTGAGAGATAGACAGGTGAGAGACAGGTGAGAGAGACAGGTGAGAGAGACAGGTGAGAGAGAGACAGGTGAGAGACAGGTGAGAAGGAGACAGATGAGAGACAGACAGGTGAGAGATAGACAGGTGAGAGATAGACAGGTGAGAGAGAGACAGGTGAGAGAGACAGGTGAGAGAGAGACAGGTGAGAGAGAGAGAGGTGAGAAGGAGACAGGTGAGAGACAGACAGGTGAGAGATAGACAGGTGAGAGAGAGACAGGTGAGAGACAGGTGAGAGAGACAGGTGAGAGAGAGAGAGGTGAGAAGGAGACAGGTGAGAGACAGACAGGTGAGAGATAGACAGGTGAGAGACAGATGAGAAGGAGACAGGTGAGAGAGACAGGTGAGAGACAGGTGAGAAGGAGACAGGTGAGAGATAGACAGGTGAGAGAGACAGGTGAGAGAGAGACAGGTGAGAGATAGACAGGTGAGAAGGAGACAGGTGAGAGAGAGACAGGTGAGAGAGAGACAGGTGAGAGATAGAC
>JAPTMU010000416.1:44732-65323 GCA_028583405.1 Pogonophryne albipinna | reverse complement strand
GTCTGTCTTCCACCTGTCTGTCTCTCACCTGTCTATCTTTCACCTGTCTGTCTCTCACCTGTCTATCTCTCACCTGTCTCTCTCTCACCTGTCTGTCTCTCACCTGTCTATCTCTCACCTGTCTCTCTCTCACCTGTCTGTCTCTCACCTGTCTATCTCTCACCTGTCTCTCTCTCACCTGTCTGTCTCTCACCTGTCTATCTCTCACCTGTCTCTACCTGTCCCTCTCCCTCCTTCTCACCTGTCTATCTCTCACCTGTCTCTCTCTCACCTGTCTGTCTCTCACCTGTCTCCTTCTCACCTGTCTCTCACCTGTCTCTCTCTCACCTGTCTCTCTCTCACCTGTCTATCTCTCACCTGTCTGTCTCTCACCTGTCTGTCTCTCACCTGTCTCTCTCTCTCCTGTCTGTCTCTCACCTGTCTATCTCTCACCTGTCTCTCTCTCACCTGTCTGTCTCTCACCTGTCTATCTCTCACCTGTCTCTCTCTCACCTGTCTCTCTCTCTCACCTGTCTATCTCTCACCTGTCTGTCTCTGACCTGTCTATCTCTCACCTGTCTGTCTCTCACCTGTCTGTCTCTCACCTGTCTATCTCTCACCTGTCTGTCTCTCACCTGTCTATCTCTCACCTGTCTTTCTCTCACCTGTCTGTGTCTCACCTGTCTGTCTCTCACCTGTCTATCTCTCACCTGTCTATCTCTCACATGTCTCTCTCTCACCTGTCTGTCTCTCACCTGTCTATCTCTCACCTGTCTCTCTCTCACCTGTCTCCTTCTCACCTGTCTATCTCTCACCTGTCTATCTCTCACCTGTCTATCTCTCACCTGTCTGTCTCTCACCTGTCTCCTTCTCACCTGTCTATCTCTCACCTGTCTCTCTCTCACCTGTCTGTCTCTCACCTGTCTATCTCTCACCTGTCTATCTCTCACCTGTCTGTCTCTCACCTGTCTATCTCTCACCTGTCTCTCTCTCACCTGTCTCCTTCTCACCTGTCTATCTCTCACCTGTCTCTCTCTCACCTGTCTGTCTCTCACCTGTCTCCTTCTCACCTGTCTCTCACCTGTCTCTCTCTCACCTGTCTATCTCTCACCTGTCTGTCTCTCACCTGTCTGTCTCTCACCTGTCTCTCTCTCTCCTGTCTGTCTCTCACCTGTCTATCTCTCACCTGTCTCTCTTTCACCTGTCTGTCTCTCACCTGTCTATCTCTCACCTGTCTCTCTCTCACCTGTCTCTCTCTCTCACCTGTCTATCTCTCACCTGTCTGTCTCTGACCTGTCTATCTCTCACCTGTCTGTCTCTCACCTGTCTGTCTCTCACCTGTCTATCTCTCACCTGTCTGTCTCTCACCTGTCTATCTCTCACCTGTCTTTCTCTCACCTGTCTGTGTCTCACCTGTCTGTCTCTCACCTGTCTATCTCTCACCTGTCTATCTCTCACATGTCTCTCTCTCACCTGTCTCTCTCTCACCTGTCTGTCTCTCACCTGTCTATCTCTCACCTGTCTCTCTCTCACCTGTCTCCTTCTCACCTGTCTATCTCTCACCTGTCTCTCTCTCACCTGTCTCCTTCTCACCTGTCTATCTCTCACCTGTCTCTCTCTCACCTGTCTATCTCTCACCTGTCTCTCTCTCACCTGTCTGTCTCTCACCTGTCTATCTCTCACCTGTCTGTCTCTCACCTGTCTGTCTCTCACCTGTCTATCTCTCACCTGTCTCTCTCTCACCCGTCTGTCTCTCACCTGTCTATCTCTCACCTGTCTGTCTCTCACCTGTCTGTCTCTCACCTGTCTATCTCTCACCTGTCTGTCTCTCACCTGTCTATCTCTCACCTGTCTCTCTCTCACCTGTCTGTCTCTCACCTGTCTATCTCTCACCTGTCTCTCTCTCACCTGTCTATCTCTCACCTGTCTATCTCTCACCTGTCTCTCTCTCACCTGTCTCCTTCTCACCTGTCTATCTCTCACCTGTCTCTCTCTCACCTGTCTATCTCTCACCTGTCTCTCTCTCACCCGTCTGTCTCTCACCTGTCTATCTCTCACCTGTCTGTCTCTCACCTGTCTGTCTCTCACCTGTCTATCTCTCACCTGTCTCTCTCTCACCTGTCTGTCTCTCACCTGTCTATCTCTCACCTGTCTCTCTCTCACCTGTCTCTCTCTCTCACCTGTCTGTCTCTCACCTGTCTGTCTCTCACCTGTCTATCTCTCACCTGTCTCTCTCTCTCACCTGTCTGTCTCTCACCTGTCTGTCTCTCACCTGTCTCTCTCCTGTCTATCTCTCACCTGTCTCTCTCTCACCTGTCTGTCTCTCACCTGTCTGTCTCTCACCTGTCTATCTCTCACCTGTCTCTCTCTCTCACCTGTCTCCTTCTAACCTGTCTATCTCACACCTGTCTCTCTCTCACCTGTCTATCTCTCACCTGTCTGTCTCTCACCTGTCTATCTCTCACCTGTCTCTCTCTCACCTGTCTCTCTCTCACCTGTCTGTCTCTCACCTGTCTCTCTCTCACCTGTCTCTCTCTCACCTGTCTCCTTCTCACCTGTCTGTCTCTCACCTGTTATCTCTCACCTGTCTGTCTTCCACCTGTCTGTCTCTCACCTGTCTGTCTCTCACCTGTCTATCTCTCACCTGTCTCTCTCTCACCTGTCTGTCTCTCACCTGTCTATCTCTCACCTGTCTCTCTCTCTCACCTGTCTGTCTCTCACCTGTCTATCTCTCACCTGTCTCTCTCTCACCTGTCTCTCTCTCACCTGTCTGTCTCTCACCTGTCTATCTCTCACCTGTCTGTCTCTCACCTGTCTATCTCTCACCTGTCTCTCTCTCACCTGTCTCCTTCTCACCTGTCTCTCTCTCACCTGTCTGTCTCTCACCTGTCTCCTTCTCACCTGTCTCTCACCTGTCTCTCTCTCACCTGTCTCTCTCTCACCTGTCTATCTCTCACCTGTCTGTCTCTCACCTGTCTGTCTCTCACCTGTCTCTCTCTCTCCTGTCTGTCTCTCACCTGTCTATCTCTCACCTGTCTCTCTCTCACCTGTCTGTCTCTCACCTGTCTATCTCTCACCTGTCTCTCTCTCACCTGTCTCTCTCTCTCACCTGTCTATCTCTCACCTGTCTGTCTCTGACCTGTCTATCTCTCACCTGTCTGTCTCTCACCTGTCCGTCTCTCACCTGTCTATCTCTCACCTGTCTGTCTCTCACCTGTCTATCTCTCACCTGTCTTTCTCTCACCTGTCTGTGTCTCACCTGTCTGTCTCTCACCTGTCTATCTCTCACCTGTCTCTCTCTCACCTGTCTCTCTCTCACCTGTCTGTCTCTCACCTGTCTATCTCTCACCTGTCTCTCTCTCACCTGTCTCCTTCTCACCTGTCTCCTTCTCACCTGTCTATCTCTCACCTGTCTCTCTCTCACCTGTCTATCTCTCACCTGTCTGTCTCTCACCTGTCTCTCTCACCTGTCTCTCTCTCACCTGTCTCTCTCTCACCTGTCTATCTCTCACCTGTCTGTCTCTCACCTGTCTCTCTCTCACCTGTCTGTCTCTCTCCTGTCTGTCTCTCACCTGTCTCTCTCCTGTCTATCTCTCACCTGTCTCTCTCTCACCTGTCTGTCTCTCACCTGTCTCCTTCTCACCTGTCTCTCTCTCACCTGTCTATCTCTCACCTGTCTCTCTCTCACCCGTCTGTCTCTCACCTGTCTATCTCTCACCTGTCTGTCTCTCACCTGTCTGTCTCTCACCTGTCTATCTCTCACCTGTCTCTCTCTCACCCGTCTGTCTCTCACCTGTCTATCTCTCACCTGTCTGTCTCTCACCTGTCTGTCTCTCACCTGTCTATCTCTCACCTGTCTGTCTCTCACCTGTCTCTCTCTCACCTGTCTCTCTCTCACCTGTCTGTCTCTCACCTGTCTCTCTCTCACCTGTCTCTCTCTCACCTGTCTCCTTCTCACCTGTCTGTCTCTCACCTGTTATCTCTCACCTGTCTGTCTTCCACCTGTCTGTCTCTCACCTGTCTCTCTCTCACCTGTCTGTCTCTCTCCTGTCTGTCTCTCACCTGTCTCTCTCCTGTCTATCTCTCACCTGTCTATCTCTCACCTGTCTCTCTCTCACCCGTCTGTCTCTCACCTGTCTATCTCTCACCTGTCTGTCTCTCACCTGTCTGTCTCTCACCTGTCTATCTCTCACCTGTCTCTCTCTCACCCGTCTGTCTCTCACCTGTCTATCTCTCACCTGTCTGTCTCTCACCTGTCTGTCTCTCACCTGTCTATCTCTCACCTGTCTGTCTCTCACCTGTCTATCTCTCACCTGTCTCTCTCTCACCTGTCTGTCTCTCACCTGTCTATCTCTCACCTGTCTCTCTCTCACCTGTCTATCTCTCACCTGTCTATCTCTCACCTGTCTCTCTCTCACCTGTCTCCTTCTCACCTGTCTATCTCTCACCTGTCTCTCTCTCACCTGTCTATCTCTCACCTGTCTCTCTCTCACCCGTCTGTCTCTCACCTGTCTATCTCTCACCTGTCTGTCTCTCACCTGTCTGTCTCTCACCTGTCTATCTCTCACCTGTCTCTCTCTCACCCGTCTGTCTCTCACCTGTCTATCTCTCACCTGTCTCTCTCTCACCTGTCTCTCTCTCTCACCTGTCTGTCTCTCACCTGTCTGTCTCTCACCTGTCTATCTCTCACCTGTCTCTCTCTCTCACCTGTCTGTCTCTCACCTGTCTGTCTCTCACCTGTCTCTCTCCTGTCTATCTCTCACCTGTCTCTCTCTCACCTGTCTGTCTCTCACCTGTCTGTCTCTCACCTGTCTATCTCTCACCTGTCTCTCTCTCTCACCTGTCTCCTTCTAACCTGTCTATCTCACACCTGTCTCTCTCTCACCTGTCTATCTCTCACCTGTCTGTCTCTCACCTGTCTATCTCTCACCTGTCTCTCTCTCACCTGTCTCTCTCTCACCTGTCTGTCTCTCACCTGTCTCTCTCTCACCTGTCTCTCTCTCACCTGTCTGTCTCTCACCTGTCTGTCTCTCACCTGTTATCTCTCACCTGTCTGTCTTCCACCTGTCTGTCTCTCACCTGTCTGTCTCTCACCTGTCTATCTCTCACCTGTCTCTCTCTCACCTGTCTGTCTCTCACCTGTCTATCTCTCACCTGTCTCTCTCTCTCACCTGTCTGTCTCTCACCTGTCTATCTCTCACCTGTCTCTCTCTCACCTGTCTCTCTCTCACCTGTCTGTCTCTCACCTGTCTATCTCTCACCTGTCTGTCTCTCACCTGTCTATCTCTCACCTGTCTCTCTCTCACCTGTCTCCTTCTCACCTGTCTCTCTCACCTGTCTGTCTCTCACCTGTCTCCTTCTCACCTGTCTCTCACCTGTCTCTCTCTCACCTGTCTCTCTCTCACCTGTCTATCTCTCACCTGTCTGTCTCTCACCTGTCTGTCTCTCACCTGTCTCTCTCTCTCCTGTCTGTCTCTCACCTGTCTATCTCTCACCTGTCTCTCTCTCACCTGTCTGTCTCTCACCTGTCTATCTCTCACCTGTCTCTCTCTCACCTGTCTCTCTCTCTCACCTGTCTATCTCTCACCTGTCTGTCTCTGACCTGTCTATCTCTCACCTGTCTGTCTCTCACCTGTCCGTCTCTCACCTGTCTATCTCTCACCTGTCTGTCTCTCACCTGTCTATCTCTCACCTGTCTTTCTCTCACCTGTCTGTGTCTCACCTGTCTGTCTCTCACCTGTCTATCTCTCACCTGTCTCTCTCTCACCTGTCTCTCTCTCACCTGTCTGTCTCTCACCTGTCTATCTCTCACCTGTCTCTCTCTCACCTGTCTCTTTCTCACCTGTCTCCTTCTCACCTGTCTATCTCTCACCTGTCTCTCTCTCACCTGTCTATCTCTCACCTGTCTGTCTCTCACCTGTCTCTCTCACCTGTCTCTCTCTCACCTGTCTCTCTCTCACCTGTCTATCTCTCACCTGTCTGTCTCTCACCTGTCTCTCTCTCACCTGTCTGTCTCTCCTGTCTGTCCTCACCTGTCTCTCCTGTCTATCTCTCCCTGTCTCTCTTCTCACCGTCTGTCTCTCACCTGTCTCTCTCTCACCTGTCTCTCTCTCACCTGTCTGTCTCTCACCTGTCTCTCTCTCACCTGTCTGTCTCTCTCCTGTCTGTCTCTCACCTGTCCTCTCTCCTGTCTATCTCTCACCTGTCTCTCTCTCACCTGTCTGTCTCTCACCTGTCTATCTCTCACCTGTCTCTCTCTCACCTGTCTGTCTCTCACCCGTCTGTCTCTCACCTGTCTATCTCTCACCTGTCTGTCTCTCACCTGTCTGTCTGTCACCTGTCTATCTCTCACCTGTCTGTCTCTCACCTGTCTATCTCTCACCTGTCTCTCTCTCACCTGTCTGTCTCTCACCTGTCTATCTCTCACCTGTCTCTCTCTCACCTGTCTATCTCTCACCTGTCTATCTCTCACCTGTCTGTCTCTCACCTGTCTCTCTCTCTCCTGTCTGTCTCTCACCTGTCTATCTCTCATCTGTCTCTCTCTCACCTGTCTGTCTCTCACCTGTCTATCTCTCACCTGTCTGTCTCTCACCTGTCTGTCTCTCACCTGTCTATCTCTCACCTGTCTCTCTCTCTCACCTGTCTGTCTCTCACCTGTCTGTCTCTCACCTGTCTCTCTCCTGTCTATCTCTCACCTGTCTCTCTCTCACCTGTCTGTCTCTCACCTGTCTATCTCTCACCTGTCTCTCTCTCTCACCTGTCTCCTTCTAACCTGTCTATCTCTCACCTGTCTCTCTCTCACCTGTCTGTCTCTCACCTGTCTCCTTCTCACCTGTCTATCTCTCACCTGTCTCTCTCTCACCTGTCTCTCTCTCACCTGTCTATCTCTCACCTGTCTGTCTCTCACCTGTCTGTCTCTCACCTGTCTATCTCTCACCTGTCTCTCTCTCTCACCTGTCTGTCTCTCACCTGTCTATCTCTCACCTGTCTCTCTCTCTCACCTGCCTCTTTCTCACCTGTCTATCTCTCACCTGTCTCTCTCTCACCTGTCTCTCTCTCACCTGTCTCCTTCTCACCTGTCTCTCTCTCACCTGTCTCTCTCTCACCTGTCTCTCTCTCACCTGTCTATCTCTCACCTGTCTCCTTCTCACCTGTCTCTCACCTGTCTCTCTCTCACCTGTCTCCTTCTCATCTGTCTCTCACCTGTCTATCTCTCACCTGTCTGTCTCTCACCTGTCTCCTTCTCACCTCTCTCTCTCTCACCTGTCTCTCTCTCACCTGTCTCTCTCACCTGTCTCTCACCTGTCTCTCTCTCACCTGTCTGTCTCTCACCTGTCTCCTTCTCACCTCTCTCTCTCTCACCTGTCTCTCTCTCACCTGTCTCTCTCACCTGTCTCTCACCTGTCTCTCTCTCACCTGTCTATCTCTCACCTGTCTGTCTCTCATCTGTCTCCTTCTCACCTGTCTCTCTCTCACCTGTCTCTCTCTCACCTGTCTCTCTCACCTGTCTGTCAGCAGCTGGTCCTGGTCCTCTCAGGTGTGTCTGCTCGATGGTTTCCTCTCCTCCAGCCTGGATGTTTCTACAGACTCATCGCTGCTAACACACAGGTCCGTATATATCTATATATACACACACACACACACACACACACACACACACACACACACACATACACACAGGCAGGCAGGCAGCTGATTGGTCCGTGTCTTTGTCCATCAGGATCCCAGTGTTCTGATTGGCGGTGCAGTCTCTGGGCGGAGGGGGGTGGAGCTCCACGCTGACTCCACCCTTCAGGTGCGAACTGATTGGAGGTTCCACACTCTGACACGCCCCCTGCTGCTGCACACCTGCACACAGGTAGCAACCGCTGAGCTGTGTCGTCACCGATAATCAGTCGTCATGGAGATGAAAATAACACGTTATTATTCAATGTTTTCTCCAGACTCGCTCACCCCCCGTCTCGACTCTCTCTGAGGTCCTGGACTGCAGGTAAACATCGATATCATCATTATTATCTGTCGGAGCCAAAACATTGATTTATTATTTAGATGATTTAATCCTTTAATGGATGTAATGGAGTATAATTGATTGGTGTCATTTGATCGGGATCCGCAGCCAACGGCTGGGCGGAGCGGCTTGATTGGTGCTGCGATGGCCTCAGCTGGTTAAAAGAGTCTGATTATACTCTGGGTTCTAGTTTGGTTGTGAAGCAACACGCTTTTTTGACCGCTGCATTGCAGAGAAGTGAAGATTTGTTTATTTAAATGACGAACACTGTTTCAACCTCGTCTGTAAGATACCTTCATGTGTGTGTTTTAAGAAGAGAACGACCAGTGTGAAATGGAAACGATAACATGGAAATAAATGTACCAAAAACAAACATATCTCTGAGTGATGTGTGGAGCGCGTCGGCCAGGCGCTAAAACCAAAGAACAGGAAAGAGCTAAAGGAAGGTGGGAAGAAGGCTCTTTTACTATCATTTTAATAAACCCTATTAGTAACCTGTGTGTGTGTGTGTGTGTGTGTGTGTGTGTGTGTGTGTGTGTGTGTGTGTGTGGTGTGTGTGTGTGTGTGTGTGTGTGTGTGTGTGTGTGTGTGTGTGTGTGTGTGTGTGTGGTGTGTGTGTGTGTGTGTGTGTGTGTGTGTGTGTGTGTGTGTGTTGTGTGTGTGTGTGTGTGTGTGTGTGTGTGTGTGTGTGTGTGTGTGTGTGTGTGTGTGTGTGTGTGTGTGTGTGTGTGTGGGGGTGTGTGTGTGTGTGGGGGTGTGTGTGGGGGTGTGTGTGGGGGTGTGTGTGTGTGTGTGTGTGTGTGGTGTGTGTGTGTGTGTGTAGCTCAGAGGTGGTGTGTTTTCAGGCACAGGTGACAGACAGGATCAGTGTGACGGAGCGTAGCAGAGGCTCCGCTGCAGGTGTGTGTGCAGGTGTGCGCCTCACAGTGTGTGATCAGAGTGGGCGTAGTCTGCAGGTGTACCTGGACCTGAGCCACACCCCCTACCCACCTGGACTGTTGCCTGGCAACACACTGCTGCTGTCAGCTTTCCAGAGGAGAGTGTCCAGGTAACACACACACACACACACACACACACATTAAGGTTTCTGAGACTAAGTAACCAGTTGTGTGTGTGTGTGTGTGTGTGTGTGTGTGTGTGTGTGTGTGTGTGTGTGTGTGTGTGTGTGTGTGTGTGTGTGTGTGTGTGTGTGTGTGTGTGTGTGTGTGTGTGTGTGTGTGTGTGTGTGGTGTGTGTGTGTGTGTGTGTGTGTGTGTGTGTGTGTGTGTGTGTGTGTGTGTGTGTGTGTGTGGTGTGTGTGTGTGTGTGTGTGTGTGTGTGTGTGTGCAGGTCAGGGGGGGTGTACTGCAGTCAGCTACCTGTCAGCTCTCTCACCATCACCTCTCTGGGAGACTCCAGGTAACTCCTCTCTTCTTTTTCACTGTTTCTATCTTATTCTGAAATTGCTCTGATGTTTGGATCTGCTTCCTGTCAGCTGTGGTGCGCCCTCCTCCTGCTCCCATGATGCACCTGGGTGTGTGGACAGGGTATCGAGGGAGCAGAGGTGCTTTGTGGGTCGGGTCAGAGGTCACGTGGTTTGTCTGTTGCTGCTGCAGCTGAGGTGGAGCTGCTCGCTGTGCGGAGGCCTCTACATACAGGTGAGTTAGTACACACACAGGTGAGTTAGTACACACACAGGTGAGTTAGTACACACAGGAGAGTTAGTACACACACAGGTGAGTTAGTACACACACAGGTGAGTTAGTACACACAGGAGAGTTAGTACACACACAGGTGAGTTAGTACACACACAGGTGAGTTAGTACATACACACAGGTGAGTTATTACACACACAGGTGAGTTAGTACATACACACAGGTGAGTTATTACACACAGGTGAGTTAGTACACACACAGGAGAGTTAGTACACACACAGGTGAGTTATTACACACACAGGTGAGTTAGTACACACAGGAGAGTTAGTACACACACAGGTGAGTTAGTACACACACAGGTGAGTTAGTACATACACACAGGTGAGTTATTACACACACAGGTGAGTTAGTACACACAGGAGAGTTAGTACACACACAGGTGAGTTAGTACACACACAGGTGAGTTAGTACATACACACAGGTGAGTTATTACACACACAGGTGAGTTAGTACATACACACAGGTGAGTTATTACACACAGGTGAGTTAGTACACACACAGGAGAGTTAGTACACACACAGGTGAGTTATTACACACACAGGTGAGTTAGTACATACACACAGGTGAGTTATTACACACAGGTGAGTTATTACACACAGGTGAGTTAGTACACACACAGGTGAGTTAGTACACACACAGGTGAGTTAGTACATACACACAGGTGAGTTAGTACACACACAGGTGAGTTAGTACATACACACAGGTGAGTTATTACACACAGGTGAGTTAGTACACACACAGGAGAGTTAGTACACACACAGGTGAGTTATTACACACACAGGTGAGTTAGTACACACACAGGTGAGTTAGTACACATATATTACACACACACAGGTGAGTTAGTATACACACAGGTGAGTTAGTACACACACAGGTGAGTTAGTACACACAGGTGAGTTATTACACACAGGTGAGTTAGTACACACACAGGAGAGTTAGTACACACACAGGTGAGTTATTACACACACAGGTGAGTTAGTACACACACAGGTGAGTTAGTACACATATATTACACACACACAGGTGAGTTAGTATACACACAGGAGAGTTAGTACACACACAGGTGAGTTAGTACATACACACAGGTGAGTTATTACACACAGGTGAGTTAGTACACACACAGGTGAGTTAGTACACACACAGGTGAGTTAGTACACACACAGGTGAGTTATTACACACACAGGTGAGTTAGTACACACACAGGTGAGTTAGTACACATATATTACACACACACAGGTGAGTTAGTATACACACAGGTGAGTTAGTACACACACAGGTAAGTTAGTACACACACAGGTGAGTTAGTACACACACAGGTGAGTTAGTACACACACAGGTAAGTTATTACATACACAGGTGAGTTAGTACATACACAGGTGAGTTAGTACACACACAGGTGAGTTATTACACACACAGGTGAGTTAGTACACACACAGGTGAGTTAGTACACACACAGGTGAGTTATTACACACACAGGTGAGTTATTACATACACAGGAGAGTTATTACACACACAGGTGAGTTAGTACACACACACAGGTGAGTTAGTACACACACAGGTGAGTTAGTACACACAGGTAAGTTATTACACACACAGGTGAGTTAGTACACACACAGGTGAGTTAGTACACACACATGTACATTATTACACACACAGGTGAGTTAGTACACACACACAGGTGAGTTAGTACACACACAGGTAAGTTATTACACACACAGGTGAGTTAGTACACACACAGGTGAGTTATTACACACACAGGTGAGTTAGTACACACACAGGTGAGTTAGTACACACACAGGTGAGTTATTACACACACAGGTGAGTTTTACACACACAGGTGAGTTATTACACACACAGGTGAGTTAGTACACACACAGGTGAGTTAGTACACACACAGGTGAGTTTTTACACACACAGGTGAGTTATTACACACACAGGTGAGTTATTACACACACAGGTGAGTTAGTACACACACACAGGTGAGTTATTACACACAGGTGAGTTATTACACACACAGGAGAGTTATTACACACACAGGTGAGTTAGTACACACACAGGAGAGTTATTA
This sequence comes from Pogonophryne albipinna, assembly GCA_028583405.1. Lineage (NCBI taxonomy): Eukaryota > Metazoa > Chordata > Actinopteri > Perciformes > Artedidraconidae > Pogonophryne > Pogonophryne albipinna. Next base: position 53,574 of record JAPTMU010000416.1, on the reverse strand, counting down.
CACACACAGGTGAGTTATTACACACACAGGTGTAGAGATATAGTACATACAGGTGAGGTGTTATATGAACAGGTGAGGTGTTATATGAACAGGTGAGGTGTTATATGAACAGGTGAGGTGCTATATGAACAGGTGAGGTGTTATATGAACAGGTGTTAACAGTAACTGTCCTCTGTGTCTCTCAGTCTTGTTCCAGCGCTCAGTGTGGATCCTCCTCGTCTGTCTTTCAGTCCACAGTGAAGTAAGACTGCTCCTCCTCTACCTGTGTGCACCTGGGTATTTACCTGTGTGTGTGTACCTGTATTTACTCGGTATTTATCTGTGTAGTTACTGAGTACTTACCTGTGTGCACCTGTGTATTTACCTTTGTGTGTGTACCTGTATTTACTCGGTATTTACCTGTGTAGTTACTGAGTACTTACCTGAGTAGTTACCTGAGCACTTACCTGTGTGTATCTGAGTACTTACCTGAGTACTTACCTATGTGTGTACCTGTATTTACTCTGTGTTTACCTGTGTAGTTACTGAGTACTTACCTGTGTGTACCTGTATTAACTCGGTATTTAACTGTGTAGTTACCTGTGTACTTACCTGAGTATTTACCTTTGTGTACCTGAGTACTCACCTGTGTGTACCTGTGTTAACTTGGTATTTAACTGTGTAGTTACCTGAGTATTTACCTGAGTATTTACCTGTGTGCATCTGTGTTAACTCGGTATTTAACTGTGTAGTTACCTGAGTATTTACCTGTGTACTTACCTGAGTATTTACCTGTGTGTACCTGAGTACTCACCTGTGTGTACCTGTGTTTTCAGGCTGGTGATTGATGACGGCACAGGTGAGGCTCACGTCTGGTTCTCAGGTGCTCAGGTTCGTGCTCTGCTGGGATTGGCTGATTCTCAGTGGGAGGGGCTTCAGAGAGCGCTGCGGGTCAGAGGTCACATCCGAGTCTACCCTCGGGGGCGGAGTCTGGTCAGTACCACTTCCTGTTTCACAGCAGCTGCTATGGACCAACAACAGTCTGTGTATTTACCTGTCTGTATCTCAGGTGTGTGTTTACCTGTCTGTCTGTATCTCAGGTGTGTGTTTACCTGTCTGTCTCTCAGGTGTGTGTTTACCTGTCTGTCTCTCAGGTGTGTGTGTTTACCTGTCTGTCTCTCAGGTGTGTGTTTAGCTGTCTGTCTGTCTCTCAGGTGTGTGTGTTTACCTGCCTGTCTCTCTGGAGTGTGTTTACCTGCCTGTCTCTCAGGTGTGTGTTTACCTGCCTGTCTCAGGTGTGTGTTTACCTGCCTGTCTCTCAGGTGTGTGTTTACCTGCCTGTCTCTCAGGTGTGTGTTTACCTGCCTGTCTCTCAGGTGTGTGTTTACCTGTCTGTCTGTCTCTCAGGTGTGTGTTTACCTGTCTGTCTGTCTCTCAGTTGTGTGTTTACCTGTCTGTCTGTCTCTCAGGTGTGTGTTTACCTGTCTGTCTCTCAGGTGTGTGTTTACCTGTCTGTCTCTCAGGTGTGTGTTTACCAGTCTGTCTCTCAGGTGTGTGTTTACCTGTCTGTATCTCAGGAGTGTGTTTACCTGTCTGTCTCTCAGGTGTGTGTTTACCTGTCTGTCTCTCAGGTGTGTGTGTTTGTCTGTCTCTCAGGTGTGTGTTTACCTGTCTGTCTTGGTTGGTCTCTGATTGGTCACATGTTGCTAGCCCCGCCCCTTTCATGTGAACGCGCTCTCAGCCGGACAGAGAAACCCTGGCTTGAGTTACCCAGTTGATAACCAGCGTCGTTGGACAGCTTAGTGAGAGCGCGTTTGTTTTGGATTAGGTAAACCGGGTAACTCAGAGAGATCCAGAGTCTGTTGAACTGGATTCGTAGTACAGGCCTCTGGAGTGTGTTTACCTGTCTGTCTCTCAGGTGTGTGTTTACCTGTCTGTCTCTCAGGTGTGTGTTTACCTGTCTGTCTCTCAGGTGTGTGACTCAGAGGACCCTCTCCTCCACTTCCTGTTGTGTGTGTGCAGCAGTGAGGTGGTGTGTCGTCAGCTGTCTCTCACCTGCAGGAAACAGAAAGCTCAGAGATCAGAAGGTAGTGAAACTCACCTGTGAACTCACCTGTGAACTCACCTGGGAACTCACCTGTGAACTCACCTGTGAACTCACCTGTGAACTCACCTGTAAACTCACCTGTAAACTCACCTGTGAACTCACTAGTGTTAATTTCGTCAGCTATTTTTTTATTTAGTTTTAGTCTTAGTCCTGTGTTACATTTCCTTTTTAGTTTTAGTCATATTTAGTCACCTTCATCCTGTTTTTATTTAGTCAAGTTTTAGTCACTAAAAGTCTGAGCATTTTAGTCTTATTTTAGTCAAAGAAAACTAATTATTTTAGTCTACTTTTTGTCAATGAAAACTGTTGAGTCTTTTTTAGTCATCAGATTATATAGAACATTTCAGTCAAACTAGTCGAGCCAAAACCAATCGTTTGTCATTTTAGTATATATAAATAAATAAGATTATATCTTGTCCTTATTTGATGAAACACAGGTTGAATGATTGAGAAGCTTTGCAGAGAGTATCTGGTTTGTGGTGTTTTTACCTGTGTTTTGGCCACATTGCTTCCCTTCTGATGAAACAATGCATTCTCTTTTTTTCTCCGCCTCATTGTAGCGAAAATGGGCCCAAATATCACATCGTTTCTTTCTCCCAAGCAGCGGTGGCTTTAGACTTTTTCGTTGTCAGTCATTTTGACGGACAGGATCGTAACATTTCCGTCATAATCCATTATTATCCGTCGAGTGCACAATTTATCAATCACTCGCGCTGACGGGGGGCATTCGGTTAACGCGAGTGCGACCACTGCTCCCAAGCCCTGTTGTTGCCATTTTATTTTCTGTTAAATAAGGTTAGTTAGACCACGAGTTAGACCACGAGTTAGACCACGAGTTAGACCACGAGTTAGACCATGAGTTAGACCGTGAGTTAGACCGTGAGTTAGACCACGAGTTAGACCACGAGTTAGACCACGAGTTAAACCACGAGTTAGACCACGAGTTAGACCACAAGTTAGACCACAAGTTAGACCACGAGTTAGACCACAAGTTAGACCACAAGTTAGACCACGAGTTAGACCATGAGTTAGACCGTGAGTTAGACCACAAGTTAGACCACGAGTTAGACCGTGAGTTAGACCATGAGTTAGACCATGAGTTAGACCGTGAGTTAGACCGTGAGTTAGACCATGAGTTAGACCACGAGTTAGACCACGAGTTAAACCACAAGTTAGACCACGAGTTAGACCACAAGTTAGACCACAAGTTAGACCACGAGTTAGACCACGAGTTAGACCATGAGTTAGACCATGAGTTAGACCACGAGTTAGACCATGAGTTAGACCACGAGTTAGACCGTGAGTTAGACCACGAGTTAGACCACGAGTTAGACCACGAGTTAAACCACAAGTTAGACCACGAGTTAGACCACGAGTCTTCCTGACAGTTCAGTGTGCCGCTGCCCGGTGTAATTCAAATCTACCGCCGCGCGCAGCACAGACACACAGCTGCTGCCCAGCCGCAGCACAGACACACAGCTGCTGCCCAGCCGCAGCACAGACACACAGCTGCTGCCCAGCCGCAGCACAGACACACAGCTGCTGCCCTGCCGCAGCACAGACACACAGCTGCTGCCCAGCCGCAGCACAGACACACAGCTGCTGCCCTGCCGCAGCACAGACACACAGCTGCTGCCCAGCCGCAGCACAGACACACAGCTGCTGCCCAGCCGCAGCAAAGCAGCACAGACACACAGCTGCTGCCCAGCCGCAGCACAGACACACAGCTGCTGCCCAGCCGCAGCACAGACTCACAGCTGCTGCCAGCCGCAGCACAGACACACAGCTGCTGCCCAGCCGCAGCACAGACACACAGCTGCTGCCCTGCCGCAGCACAGACACACAGCTGCTGCCCTGCCGCAGCACAGACACACAGCTGCTGCCCAGCCGCAGCACAGACACACAGCTGCTGCCCAGCCGCAGCACCGGAAATGGAACTGCTGGGAGAAAACTGACTATCAGAAATGTAACGTTATCTTTGATAATATTTCGTCTCCTCATTTTTCGTCAACGAAAGTAAAGAGAGATTTTGGCATAGTTTTTATTTAGTGAACTACATTTTCGTCTCGTCACTTTTCGTCAACGAAATCATTGCATGATGATTTTGTTGCAGTTATTGTTTACTGCTGTCGGTGCCGTCTCATCACCGTCTCGTTTTCGTCATGGAAAAAAAGGTCGTTGACGAACATATTTCGTCATAGTTTTAGTCAACGAAATTAACACTACTCTCACCTGTGAACTCACCTGTGAACTCACCTGTGAACTCACCTGGGAACTCACCTGGGAACTCACCTGTGAACTCACCTGGGAACTCACCTGGGAACTCACCTGGGAACTCACCTGTGAACTCACCTGGGAACTCACCTGTGAACTCACCTGGGAACTCACCTGGGAACTCACCTGTGAACTCACCTGGGAACTCACCTGGGAACTCACCTGTGAACTCACCTGGGAACTCACCTGGGAACTCACCTGGGAACTCCCCTGGGAACTCACCTGTGAACTCACCTGGGAACTCACCTGGGAACTCACCTGGGAACTCACCTGGGAACTCACCTGTGAACTCACCTGTGAACTCACCTGGGAACTCACCTGGGAACTCACCTGGGAACTCACCTGGGAACTCACCTGTGAACTCACCTGTGAACTCACCTGGGAACTCACCTGGGAACTCACCTGGGAACTCACCTGTGAACTCACCTGGGTACTCACCTGGGAACTCACCTGGGAAATGTATTGAAATCTCCAATATCAACGTAAGAGCTTCTTCGGGGGGTGCTAACACTTAAACGCTATCGTTTACTTTCTCCGTCTTTATATGTAGATATTACTTTTCTCCGTTAATCTCCATCACGTTGTTTCCATAGCAACAACAACTTCCTGTCAACAGCGCTACCTCTCCTTCAAAATAAAAGCATGTCCATAAATAGGAAGCCAAGCCAAATTACACTTAAGACATATACAACTAAACGAAAGTAACAAACACAATGCGATATCCTTTTCAATGTCAAAGAACACAAACTGGGTTACATTAACAAATAACTACAAAACAACAATACTGTGGAATAACAGAATGAATGCTGTGAATACACCGAAATACACGTGTTGAAGCGTTTCGCTGCTGATTACTACCAAATATCCGGAGCTCGAAAAATGGTATTCGGGACAGCCCTACTGTGAACTCACCTGCAGAGCGCCACCTTGTCTGTTTCAGAGATGAAGAGGTTCAGCCGAGGAGACCGAGACTTCATGACCAGAGTGACTCCGCCTCTGAAGCTCACCTGTACACACCTCCACTCTGACTGACCTCACCTGTACACACCTGTACACACCTCAACTCTGACTGACCGCACCTGTACACACATCAACTCTGACTGACCTCACCTGTACACACCTCAACTCTGACTGACCGCACCTGTACACACCTGAACTCTGACTGACCTCACCTGTACACACCTCCACTCTGACTGACCTCACCTGTACACACCTGTACACACCTCAACTCTGACTGACCGCACCTGTACACACATCAACTCTGACTGACCTCACCTGTACACACCTCAACTCTGACTGACCGCACCTGTACACACCTCCACTCTGACTGACCTCACCTGTACACACCTCAACTCTGACTGACCGCACCTGTACACACCTCCACTCTGACTGACCTCACCTGTAGACACCTCAACTCTGACTGACCTCACCTGTACACACCTCACCTGTACACACCTCACCTGTACACACCTCCACTCTGACTGACCTCACCTGTACACACCTCAACTCTGACTGACCTCACCTGTCTGTACACACTGACTGACCTCACCTGTGCTCTCTGACTGACCTCACCTGTGCTCTCTGACTGACCTCACCTGTCTGTACACACTGACTGACCTCACCTGTGCTCTCTGACTGACCTCACCTGTCTACACACTGACTGACCTCACCTGTACACCGACTGACCTCACCTGTACACACTGACTGACCTCACCTGTACACCGACTGACCTCACCTGTACACACTGACTGACCTCACCTGTCTACACACTGACTGACCTCACCTGTACACCGACTGACCTCACCTGTACACACTGACTGACCTCACCTGTACACTGACTGACCTCACCTGTCTGTACACACTGACTGACCTCACCTGTACATTGACTGACCTCACCTGTACACTGACTGACCTCACCTGTACACTGACAGGAAGTCGACCACAGCTCACCTGTCCATTAGAATGTATAATCTCAGATGTACAGAATATGTTGATATGAATAAATAAATCTCCACGTTGTTCTCATGAAATCTGTCTCAGCTGTTTGCACACCTGACACACAGGTAGTCACACAGGTAAACAAAGCAGGTGTCTCTCCATTAATTTTAAAATGATCAGTTATTGCATTGTTTCAATATAAATATATACAATATATGATCCAAATACAGTGAATGTAACTCGTTCTCAGGTGTTATGCTCTGATGCACCTGCAGGGGGCGCTGCAGCTCTCTCTCTCTCTTCACTCTGAGTGAGTTTAACTCGTTCTCAGGTGTTATGCCCTGATGCACCTGCAGGGGGCGCTGCAGCTCTCTCTCTCCCTTCACTCTGAGTGAGTTTAACTCGTTCTCAGGTGTTATGCCCTGATGCACCTGCAGGGGGCGCTGCAGCTCTCTCTCTCCCTTCACTCTGAGTGAGTTTAACTCGTTCTTAGGTGTTATGCTCTGATGCACCTGCAGGGGGCGCTGCAGCTCTCTCTCTCTCCCTTCACTCTGAGTGAGTTTAACTCGTTCTCAGGTGTTATGCCCTGATGCACCTGCAGGGGGCGCTGCAGCTCTCTCTCTCTCCCTTCACTATGAGTGAGTTTAACTCGTTCTCAGGTGTTATGCCCTGATGCACCTGCAGGGGGCGCTGCAGCTCTCTCTCTCCCTTCACTCTGAGTGAGTTGAACTCGTTCTCAGGTGTTATGCCCTGATGCACCTGCAGGGGGCGCTGCAGCTCTCTCTCTCCCTTCACTCTGAGTGAGTTTAACTCGTTCTCAGGTGTTATGCCCTGATGCACCTGCAGGGGGCGCTGCAGCTCTCTCTCTCTCTCCCTTCACTCTGAGTGAGTTTAACTCGTTCTCAGGTGTTATGCTCTGATGCACCTGCAGGGGGCGCTGCAGCTCTCTCTCTCTCTCCCTTCACTCTGAGTGAGTTTAACTCGTTCTCAGGTGTTATGCTCTGATGCACCTGCAGGGGGCGCTGCAGCTCTCTCTCTCTCTCCCTTCACTCTGAGTGAGTTTAACTCGTTCTCAGGTGTTATGCTCTGATGCACCTGCAGGGGGCGCTGCAGCTCTCTCTCTCTCTCTCCCTTCACTCTGATTGAGTTTAACTCGTCCTCAGGTGTTATGCTCTGATGCACCTGCAGGGGGCGCTGCAGCTCTCTCTCTCTCTCTCCCTTCACTCTGAGTGAGTTTAACTCGTTCTCAGGTGTTATGCTCTGATGCACCTGCAGGGGGCGCTGCAGCTCTCTCTCTCTCTCTCCCTTCACTCTGAGTGAGTTTAACTCGTTCTCAGGTGTTATGCCCTGATGCACCTGCAGGGGGCGCTGCAGCTCTCTCTCTCTCTCTCCCTTCACTCTGAGTGAGTTTAACTCGTTCTCAGGTGTTATGCCCTGATGCACCTGCAGGGGGCGCTGCAGCTCTCTCTCTCTCTCTCCCTTCACTCTGAGTGAGTTTAACTCGTTCTCAGGTGTTATGCTCTGATGCACCTGCAGGGGGCGCTGCAGCTCTCTCTCTCTCTCTCTCTCTCCCTTCACTCTGAGTGAGTTTAACTCGTTCTCAGGTGTTATGCTCTGATGCACCTACAGGGGGCGCTGCAGCTCTCTCTCTCCCTTCACTCTGAGTGAGTTTAACTCGTTCTCAGGTGTTATGCCCTGATGCACCTGCAGGGGGCGCTGCAGCTCTCTCTCTCCCTTCACTCTGAGTGAGTATAACTCGTTCTCAGGTGTTATGCTCTGATGCACCTGCAGGGGGCGCTGCAGCTCTCTCTCTCCCTTCACTCTGAGTGAGTTTAACTCGTTCTCAGGTGTTATGCTCTGATGCACCTGCAGGGGGCGCTGCAGCTCTCTCTCTCTCTCCTTTCTGTTCACTCACAAACTGCTGTTCCTGGTGACTGATGAGTCATCGGCAGCACATTTTCTGATTGGCTGCTGGCTGAAGAGGAAGTGATAGTGAAGCGTCGGGACTTTCCAGAGACGCTGCGTTCACGGTCAGACACACTCACACACACACACACACACACACACACACACACACACACACACACACACACCCCTTAGGGTGTTACCACCTGTGTGACTCCTTGTTGTTCAGTTTATCAGAGAGTGTATGCTCTAACTGTTAGAACGCTGCGTTCAGGCACTGCAGGAAACCTCATTGTCATCATAACACAGCTGATCCTCAGTGAGCTGAACCTGAAGGCATCGTGTGGTCGCATACACTACTGATATACAGGAGAGCACTCTTTAAAGTAGAGACACTACATACTGATATACACCTGAACATCAGCAGGAGAGGACTCTTTAAAGTAGAGACACTACATACTGATATACAGCTGAACATCAGCAAGAGAGGACTCTTTAAAGTAGAGACACTACATACTGATATACACCTGAACATCAGCAGGAGAGGACTCTTTAAAGTAGAGACACTACATACTGATATACACCTGAACATCAGCAGGAGAGGACTCTTTAAAGTAGAGACACTACATTCTGATATAC
>JAPTMU010000416.1:29732-34732 GCA_028583405.1 Pogonophryne albipinna | reverse complement strand
AGGTGTGTGTGTGGTACAGTGTGTAGGTGTGTGTGTGGTACAGTGTGTATAGGTGTGTGTGTGTGTACAGTGTGTAGGTGTGTGTGGTACAGTGTGTAGGTGTGTGTGTGGTACAGTGTGTAGGTGTGTGTGTTGTACAGTGTGTAGGTGTGTGTGTTGTACAGTGTGTAGGTGTGTGTGTGGTACAGTGTGTAGGTGTGTGTGTGTGGTACAGTGTGTAGGTGTGTGTGTGTTGTACAGTGTGTGTGTGTGTGTGTGTGTGTGTGTGGTACAGTGTGTAGGTGTGTGTGTGTACAGTGTGTAGGTGTGTGTGTTGTACAGTGTGTGTGTGTGTGTGTGTGTGTTGTACAGTGTGTGTGTGTGTGTGTGTTGTACTGTGTGTGTGTGTGTGTGTGTGTGTGTGTGTGTGTGTGTGTGTGTGTGTTGTACAGTGTGTAGGTCAGTGTGTGTGGTACAGTGTGTAGGTGTGTGTGTGGTACAGTGTGTAGGTGTGTGTGTGGTACAGTGTGTAGGTGTGTGTGTGGTACAGTGTGTAGGTGTGTGTGTGTGGTACAGTGTGTAGGTGTGTGTGTGGTACAGTGTGTAGGTGTGTGTGTGTGGTACAGTGTGTATTTGTGTGTGTGGTACAGTGTGTAGGTGTGTGTGTGGTACAGTGTGTAGGTTTGTGTGTGTTACAGTGTGTAGGTTTGTGTGTGGTACAGTGTGTAGGTGTGTGTGTGTGGTACAGTGTGTATAGGTGTGTGTGGTACAGTGTGTAGGTGTGTGTGTGGAACAGTGTGTAGGTGTGTGTGGTACAGTGTGTAGGTGTGTGTGTGTGGTACAGTGTGTAGGTGTGTGTGTGGTACAGTGTGTAGGTGTGTGTGTTTGTACAGTGTGTAGGTGTGTGTGTTGTACAGTGTGTAGGTGTGTGTGTGTGGTACAGTGTGTAGGTGTTGTGTGTGGTACAGTGTGTAGGTGTGTGTGTGTGTGTGTGTGGTGTGTGTGTGTGTGTGTGTGTGTGTGTGTGTGTGTGTGTGTGTGTGTGTGTGTGTGTGTGTGTGTGTGTGTGTGTGTGTGTGTGTGTGTGTGTGTGTGTGTGTAGTTAGTTTATTAGGATCCCCATTAGCTGGTGCATAACAACAGCTAATCTGTGTTGTGTGTGTGTGTGTGTGTGTGTGTGTGTGTGTGTGTGTGTGTAGGTGTGTGTGTGTGTGTGTGTTGTACAGTGTGTAGGTGTGTGTGTGTGGTACAGTGTGTAGGTGTGTGTGTGGTACAGTGTGTAGGTGTGTGTGTGGTACAGTGTGTGTGTGTGTGTGGTACAGTGTGTAGGTGTGTGTGTTGTACAGTGTGTAGGTGTGTGTGTGTGGTACAGTGTGTAGGTGTGTGTGTGGTACAGTGTGTAGGTGTGTGTGTGGTACAGTGTGTGTGTGTGTGTGTGTGTGTGTGTGTGTGTGTGTGTGTGTGTGTGTGTGTGTGTGTGTGTGTGTGTGTGTGTGTGTGTGTGTGTGTGTGTGTGTGTGTGTGTGTGTGTGTGTGTGGTACAGTGTGTAGGTGTGTGGTACAGTGTGTAGGTGTGTGTGTGGTACAGTGTGTAGGTGTGTGTGTGGTACAGTGTGTAGGTGTGTGTGGTACAGTGTGTAGGTGTGTGTGGTACAGTGTGTAGGTGTGTGTGTGGTACAGTGTGTAGGTGTGTGTGTGGTACAGTGTGTAGGTGTGTGTGTTGTACAGTGTGTAGGTGTGTGTGTGGTACAGTGTGTAGGTGTGTGTGTGTGTGGTACAGTGTGTAGGTGTGTGTGGTACAGTGTGTAGGTGTGTGTGTTTGTACAGTGTGTAGGTGTGTGTGTGTTGTACAGTGTGTGTGTGGGTGTGTGGGTGTGGGGGTGTGTGTGTTGTACAGTGTGTACGGCTCCTCTCTCCTCGGCTCCCCTCATCTCTCCTCGGTTCCCCTCCTCTCTCCTCTCTCCTCGGCTCCCCTCCTCGACACCTCTCTCCTCGGCTCCCCTCCTCTCTCCTCAGCTCCCCTCCTCGACTCCTCTCTCCTCGGTTCCCCTCCTCGACTCCTCTCTCCTCGGGTTCCCCTCCTCTCTCCTCGGCTCCCCTCCTCGACACCTCTCTCCTCAGTTCCCCTCCTCTCTCCTCGGTTCCCCTCCTTGACTCCTCTCTCCTCGGGTTCCCCTCCTCTCTCCTCAGCTCCCCTCCTCGACTCCTCTCTCCTCGGTTCCCCCTCCTCGACTCCTCTCTCCTCGGTTCCCCTCCTCTCTCCTCGGCTCCCCTCCTCGACACCTCTCTCCTCGGTTCCCCTCCTCTCTCCTCGGTTCCCCTCCTCTCTCCTCGGTTCCCCTCCTCTCTCCTCGGCTCCCCTCCACCGCTCCTCTCTCCTCGGTTCCCCTCCTCTCTTCTCGGCTCCCCTCCTCTCTCCTCGGTTCCCCTCCTCTCTCCTCTCTCCTCGGTTCCCCCTCCTCTCTCCTCTCTCCTCGGCTCCCCTCCTCTCTTCTCGGCTCCCCTCCTCTCTCCTCGGTTTTCCTCCTCTCTCCTCGGTTCCCCTCCTCCCTCCTCGGGTTCCCCTCCTCTCTCCTCGGTTCCCCTCCTCTCTCCTCTCTCCTCGGTTCCCCTCCTCTCTCCTCTCTCCTCGGCTCCCCTCCTCTCTCCTCGGCTCCCCTCCTCTCTCCTCGGTTTTCCTCCTCTCTTCTCGGCTCCCCTCCTCTCTCCTCGGTTCCCCTCCTCTCTCCTCGGCTCCTCTCTCCTCGGTTCCCCTCCTCTCTCCTCTCTCCTCGGCTCCCTCCTTTCTCCTTCAGCTCCCCTCCTCGACTCCTCTCTCCTCGGCTCCCCTTCTCTCTTCTCGGTTCCCCTCCTCTCTCCTCTCTCCTCGGCTCCCCTCCTTTCTCCTTAGCTCCCCTTCTCTCTCCTCGGCTCCTCTCTCCTCGGTTCCCCTCTCCTCGACTCCTCTTTCCTCGGCTCCCCTCCTCTCTCCTCGGCTCCTCTCTCCTCGGCTCCCCTTCTCTCTCCTCGGCTCCCCTCCTCGACTCCTCTCTCCTCGGCTCCCCTCCTCGACTCCTCTCTCCTCGGTTCCCCTCCTCTCTCCTCGGCTCCTCTCTCCTCGGTTCCCCTCCTCTCTCCTCGGTTCTCCTCCTCTCTCCTCGGCTCCTCTCGCCTCGGTTCCCCTCCTCTCTCCTCGGCTCCCCTCCTCTCTCCTCGGCTCCTCTCTCCTCGGCTACTCTCTCCTCGGTTCCCCTCCTCTCTCCTCTCTCCTCGGCTCCCCTCCTCGACTCCTCTCTCCTCGGCTCCCCTTCTCTCTCCTCGGCTCCTCTCTCCTCGGTTCCCCTCCTCTCTCCTCGACTCCTCTTTCCTCGGTTCCCCTCCTCGGCTCCTCTCTCCTCGGCTCCCCTCCTCTCTCCTCGGTTCCCCTCCTCTCTCCTCGGCTCCCCTCCTCTCTCCTCGGTTCCCCTCCTCTCTCCTCGGCTCCCCTCCTCTCTCCTCGGCTCCCCTCCTCTCTCCTCGGTTCCCCTCCTCTCTCCTCGGTTCCCCTCCTATCTCCTCTCTCCTCGGTTCCCCTCCTCTCTCCTCGGCTCCCCTCCTCTCTCCTCGGCTCCCCTCCTCTCTCCTCGGTTCCCCTCCTCTCTCCTCGGTTCCCCTCCTATCTCCTCTCTCCTCGGCTCCCCTCCTCTCTCCTCGGTTCCCCTCCTCTCTCCTCTCTCCTCGGCTCTCCTCCTCGATTCCTCTCTCCTCGGTTCCCCTCATCTCTCCTCGGTTCCCCTCCTCTCTCCTCGGCTCCTCTTTCCTCGGTTCCCCTCCTCTCTCCTCTCTCCTCGGCTCCCCTCCTTTCTCCTCGGCTCCCCTCCTCGACTCCTCTCTCCTCGGCTCCCCTTCTCTCTCCTCGACTCCCCTCCTCGACTCCTCTCTCCTCGGTTCCCCTCCTCTCTCCTCGGTTCCCCTCCTCTCTTCTCGGTTCCCCTCCTCTCTCCTCTCTCCTCGGCTCCCCTCCTTTCTCCTCGGCTCCCCTCCTCGACTCCTCTCTCCTCGGCTCCCCTCCTCGACTCCTCTCTCCTCGGCTCCCCTCCTCGACTCCTCTCTCCTCGGTTCCCCTCCTCTCTCCTCGGCTCCTCTCTCCTCGGTTCCCCTCCTCTCTCCTCGGTTCCCCTCCTCTCTCCTCGGCTCGTCTCTCCTCGGTTCCCCTCCTCTCTCCTCGGCTCCCCTCCTCTCTCCTCGGTTCCTCTCTCCTCGGCTCCCCTCCTCTCTCCTCTCTCCTCGGCTCCCCTCCTCGACTCCTCTCTCCTCGGCTCCCCTTCTCTCTCCTCGGCTCCTCTCTCCTCGGTTCCCCTCCTCTCTCCTCGACTCCTCTTTCCTCGGCTCCCCTCCTCTCTCCTCGGCTCCCCTCCTCTCTCCTCGGTTCCCCTCCTCTCTCCTCGGTTCCCCTCCTATCTCCTCTCTCCTCGGCTCCCCTCCTCTCTCCTCGGTTCCCCTCCTCTCTCCTCGGCTCTCCTCCTCGATTCCTCTCTCCTCGGTTCCCCTCATCTCTCCTCGGTTCCCCTCCTCTCTCCTCGGCTCCTCTTTCCTCGGTTCCCCTCCTCTCTCCTCTCTCCTCGGCTCCCCTCCTTTCTCCTCGGCTCCCCTCCTCGACTCCTCTCTCCTCGGCTCCCCTCCTTTCTCCTCGGCTCCCCTCCTCGACTCCTCTCTCCTCGGCTCCCCTTCTCTCTCCTCGACTCCCCTCCTCGACTCCTCTCTCCTCGGTTCCCCTCCTCTCTCCTCGGTTCCCCTCCTCTCTTCTCGGTTCCCCTCCTCTCTCCTCTCTCCTCGGCTCCCCTTCTTTCTCCTCGGCTCCCCTCCTCGACTCCTCTCTCCTCGGCTCCCCTCCTCGACTCCTCTCTCCTCGGCTCCCCTCCTCGACTCCTCTCTCCTCGGTTCCCCTCCTCTCTCCTCGGCTCCTCTCTCCTCGGTTCCCCTCCTCTCTCCTCGGTTCCCCTCCTCTCTCCTCGGCTCGTCTCTCCTCGGTTCCCCTCCTCTCTCCTCGGCTCCCCTCCTCT
>JAPTMU010000416.1:0-25000 GCA_028583405.1 Pogonophryne albipinna | reverse complement strand
TATGTAGTGTCTCTACTTTAAAGAGTCCTCTCCTGCTGATGTTCAGGTGTATATCAGTAGTGTAGTGTCTCTACTTTAAAGAGTCCTCTCCTGCTGATGTTCAGGTGTATATCAGTATGTAGTGTCTCTACTTTAAAGAGTCCTCTCCTGCTGATGTTCAGGTGTATATCAGTATGTAGTGTCTCTACTTTAAAGAGTCCTCTCCTGCTGATGTTCAGGTGTATATCAGTATGTAGTGTCTCTACTTTAAAGAGTCCTCTCCTGCTGATGTTCAGGTGGATATCAGTATGTAGTGTCTCTACTTTAAAGAGTCCTCTCCTGCTGATGTTCAGGTGTATATCAGTATGTAGTGTCTCTACTTTAAAGAGTCCTCTCCTGCTGATGTTCAGGTGTATATCAGTATGTAGTGTCTCTACTTTAAAGAGTCCTCTCCTGCTGATGTTCAGGTGTATATCAGTATGTAGTGTCTCTACTTTAAAGAGTCCTCTCCTGCTGATGTTCAGGTGTATATCAGTATGTAGTGTCTCTACTTTAAAGATTCCTCTCCTGCTGATGTTCAGGTGTTTATCAGTATGTAGTGTGTCTACTTTAAAGAGTACTCTCCTGCTGATGTTCAGGTGTATATCAGTATGTAGTGTCTCTACTTTAAAGAGTCCTCTCCTGCTGATGTTCAGGTGTATATCAGTATGTAGTGTCTCTACTTTAAAGAGTCCTCTCCTGCTGATGTTCAGGTGTATATCAGTATGTAGTGTCTCTACTTTAAAGAGTCCTCTCCTGCTGATGTTCAGGTGTATATCAGTATGTAGTGTCTCTACTTTAAAGAGTCCTCTCCTGCTGATGTTCAGGTGTATATCAGTATGTAGTGTCTCTACTTTAAAGAGTCCTCTCCTGCTGATGTTCAGGTGTATATCAGTATGTAGTGTCTCTACTTTAAAGAGTCCTCTCCTGCTGATGTTCAGGTGTATATCAGTATGTAGTGTCTCTACTTTAAAGAGTCCTCTCCTGCTGATGTTCAGGTGTATATCAGTATGTAGTGTCTCTACTTTAAAGAGTCCTCTCCTGCTGATGTTCAGGTGTATATCAGTATGTAGTGTCTCTACTTTAAAGAGTCCTCTCCTGCTGATGTTCAGGTGTATATCAGTATGTAGTGTCTCTACTTTAAAGAGTCCTCTCCTGCTGATGTTCAGGTGTATATCAGTATGTAGTGTCTCTACTTTAAAGAGTCCTCTCCTGCTGATGTTCAGGTGTATATCAGTATGTAGTGTCTCTACTTTAAAGAGTCCTCTCCTGCTGATGTTCAGGTGTATATCAGTATGTGGTGTCTCTACTTTAAAGAGTCCTCTCCTGCTGATGTTCAGGTGTGTATCAGTATGTAGTGTCTCTACTTTACAGAGTCCTCTCCTGCTGATGTTCAGGTGTATATCAGTATGTAGTGTCTCTACTTTAAAGAGTCCTCTCCTGCTGATGTTCAGGTGTATATCAGTATGTAGTGTCTCTACTTTAAAGAGTCCTCTCCTGCTGATGTTCAGGTGTATATCAGCATGTAGTGTCTCTACTTTAAAGAGTCCTCTCCTGCTGATGTTCAGGTGTGTATCAGTATGTAGTGTCTCTACTTTACAGAGTCCTCTCCTGCTGATGTTCAGGTGTATATCAGTATGTAGTGTCTCTACTTTAAAGAGTCCTCTCCTGCTGATGTTCAGGTGTATATCAGTATGTAGTGTCTCTACTTTAAAGAGTCCTCTCCTGCTGATGTTCAGGTGTATATCAGCATGTAGTGTCTCTACTTTAAAGAGTCCTCTCCTGCTGGTGTTCAGGTGTATATCAGTATGTAGTGTCTCTACTTTAAAGAGTCCTCTCCTGCTGATGTTCAGGTGTATATCAGTATGTAGTGTATCTACTTTAAAGAGTCCTCTCCTGCTGATGTTCAGGTGTATATCAGTATGTAGTGTCTCTACTTTAAAGAGTCCTCTCCTGCTGATGTTCAGGTGTATATCAGTATGTAGTGGCTCTACTTTAAAGAGTACTCTCCTGCTGATGTTCAGGTGTATATCAGTATGTAGTGTCTCTACTTTAAAGAGTCCTCTCCTGCTGATGTTCAGGTGTATATCAGCATGTAGTGTCTCTACTTTAAAGAGTCCTCTCCTGCTGATGTTCAGGTGTATATCAGTATGTAGTGTCTCTACTTTAAAGAGTCCTCTCCTGCTGATGTTCAGGTGTATATCAGTATGTAGTGTCTCTACTTTAAAGAGTCCTCTCCTGCTGATGTTCAGGTGTGTATCAGTATGTAGTGTATCTACTTTAAAGAGTCCTCTCCTGCTGATGTTCAGGTGTATATCAGTATGTAGTGTCTCTACTTTAAAGAGTCCTCTCCTGCTGATGTTCAGGTGTATATCAGTATGTAGTGTCTCTACTTTAAAGAGTCCTCTCCTGCTGATGTTCAGGTGTATATCAGTATGTAGTGTCTCTACTTTAAAGAGTCCTCTCCTGCTGATGTTCAGGTGTATATCAGTATGTAGTGTCTCTACTTTAAAGAGTCCTCTCCTGCTGATGTTCAGGTGTATATCAGTATGTAGTGTCTCTACTTTAAAGAGTCCTCTCCTGCTGATGTTCAGGTGTATATCAGTATGTAGTGTCTCTACTTTAAAGAGTCCTCTCCTGCTGATGTTCAGGTGTATATCAGTATGTAGGGTCTCTACTTTAAAGAGTCCTCTCCTGCTGATGTTCAGGTGTATATCAGTATGTAGTGTCTCTACTTTAAAGAGTCCTCTCCTGCTGATGTTCAAGTGTATATCAGTATGTAGTGTCTCTACTTTAAAGAGTCATCTCCTGCTGATGTTCAGGTGTATATCAGTATGTAGTGTCTCTACTTTAAAGAGTCCTCTCCTGCTGATGTTCAGGTGTATATCAGTATGTAGGGTCTCTACTTTAAAGAGTCCTCTCCTGCTGATGTTCAGGTGTATATCAGTATGTAGTGTATATTTACAGACTGTTACTAAACTAAGGAGCTCATGAACATCAGTTTAACACTAATAGTCATTCTGGACTAAATGTCCACTTTGATAAAAACATTATATTAAAATGTTTCTTCTTCTTTGGGTTTCCCTCTTTAAAGAAACTTCAGTCCTGATCAGAAATAACACATATTAATCATTTCAGGATTTTAACCCTTTAAATGTCTGAAAACATGACTCTCAAGTCTCTGCAGTTTTATCTGGGACTGGTTGTGTTTCTCTCTCAGCCTTGTGTGTGTGTGTGTGTGTGTGTGTCTGTGTGTGTGTGTGTGTGTGTGTGTGTCTGTGTGTGCGTGTGTGCCTGTGTGTGTGTGTGCGTGCCTGTGTGCGTGTCTGTGTGTGCGTGCGTGCCTGTGTGCGTGTCTGTGTGTGCGTGCGTGCCTGTGTGTGTGTGTGTGCCTGTGTGTGTGTGTGCGTGCGTGCGTGCCTGTGTGTGTGTGTGCGTGCCTGTGTGCGTGTCTGTGTGTGCGTGCGTGCCTGTGTCTGTGTGTGTGTGTGTCTGTGTGTCTGTGTCTGTGTGTGTCTGTCTGTGTGTGTGTGTGTCTGTGTCTGTGTGTCTGAGTCTGTGTCTGTGTGTCTGTGTGTCTGAGTCTGTGTGTGTGTCTGTGTGTCTGTGTCTGTGTCTGTGTGTGTGTGTCTGTGTGTGTGTGTGTGTGTGTGTGTCCTCCTTCATACAGTCACTTAATACAAATAAATTAGATTTTTCAATCATCAAATCAAGTTTTATTTATAAAGCACATTTAAAAGTGATTTTAAACCCAAAGTGCTTGTAATAAAAACACTCACAATAAAAGACAATCATTTACAGAAATATAAAAAACTAAGACACAGGGGAAAGTCAGGTGTCCGCTATTATTATTTTCACTGCGTCTTAAATATGAGAGACAGGCAGCACACAGAAGAGACATCGCGTGTGTGTGAGAGTGTGTGTCTGTGTGTGAGAGTGTGTGTGTGTGTGAGTGTGAGAGTGTGTGTGTGTGTGTGCGTGCGTGCTCAGCGTCTCTGTTGTTGTGGTTCCTGTTTCTCTGATTTGTCACCTGACCCTGAACGCAGCGTCTCTGGAAAGTCCCGACCCTTTACTTCCACTTCCTGTTCAGCCAGCAGCCAATCAGAAAATGCGCTGCCGATGACTCATCAGTCACCAGGGGCAGCAGTTTGTGAGTGAACAGAAAGGAGAGAGAGAGAGAGAGCTGCAGCGCCCCCTGCAGGTGCATCAGAGCATAACACCTGGGAACGAGTTAAACTCACTCAGAGTGAAGGGAGAGAGAGAGCTGCAGCACCCCTGCAGGTGCATCAGAGCATAACACCTGGGAACGAGTTAAACTCACTCAGAGTGAAGGGAGAGAGAGAGAGCTGCAGCGCCCCCTGCAGGTGCATCAGAGCATAGTACCTGAGAACGAGTTAAACTCACTCAGAGTGAAGGGAGAGAGAGAGAGCTGCAGCGCCCCCTGCAGGTGCATCAGAGCATAGCACCTGAGAACGAGTTAAACTCACTCAGAGTGAAGGGAGAGAGAGAGAGCTGCAGCGCCCCCTGCAGGTGCATCAGAGCATAGCACCTGAGAACGAGTTAAACTCACTCAGAGTGAAGGGAGAGAGAGAGAGCTGCAGCGCCCCCTGCAGGTGCATCAGAGCATAGTACCTGAGAACGAGTTAAACTCACTCAGAGTGAAGGGAGAGAGAGAGAGCTGCAGCGCCCCCTGCAGGTGCATCAGAGCATAACACCTGAGAACGAGTTAAACTCACTCAGAGTGAAGGGAGAGAGAGAGAGCTGCAGCGCCCCCTGCAGGTGCATCAGAGCATAGTACCTGAGAACGAGTTAAACTCACTCAGAGTGAAGGGAGAGAGAGCTGCAGCGCCCCCTGCAGGTGCATCAGAGCATAGCACCTGAGAACGAGTTAAACTCACTCAGAGTGAAGGGAGAGAGAGAGCTGCAGCGCCCCCTGCAGGTGCATCAGAGCATAACACCTGAGAATGAGTTAAACTCACTCCGAGTGAACGGAGAGAGAGAGAGAGAGCTGCAGCGCCCCCTGCAGGTGCATCAGGGCATAACACCGGAGAACGAGTTAAACTCACTCAGAGTGAAGGGAGAGAGAGAGAGCTGCAGCGCCCCCTGCAGGTGCATCAGAGCATAACACCTGAGAACGAGTTAAACTCACTCAGAGTGAAGGGAGAGAGAGAGAGAGCTGCAGCGCCCCCTGCAGGTGCATCAGAGCATAACACCTGAGAACGAGTTAAACTCACTCAGAGTGAAGGGAGAGAGAGAGAGAGCTGCAGCGCCCCCTGCAGGTGCATCAGAGCATAACACCTGAGAACGAGTTAAACTCACTCAGAGTGAAGGGAGAGAGACAGAGAGCTGCAGCGCCCCCTGCAGGTGCATCAGAGCATAACACCTGAGAACGAGTTAAACTCACTCAGAGCGAAGGGAGAGAGACAGAGAGCTGCAGCGCCCCCTGCAGGTGCATCAGAGCATAACACCTGAGAACGAGTTAAACTCACTCAGAGTGAAGGGAGAGAGAGAGAGAGCTGCAGCGCCCCCTGCAGGTGCATCAGAGCATAACACCTGAGAACGAGTTAAACTCACTCAGAGTGAAGGGAGAGAGAGAGCTGCAGCGCCCCCTGCAGGTGCATCAGAGCATAACACCTGGGAACGAGTTAACTCACTCAGAGTGAAGGGAGAGAGAGAGAGAGCTGCAGCGCCCCTTGCAGGTGCATCAGAGCATAACACCTGGGAACGAGTTAAACTCACTCAGAGTGAAGGGAGAGAGAGAGCTGCAGCGCCCCCTGCAGGTGCATCAGAGCATAGCACCTGAGAACGAGTTAAACTCACTCAGAGTGAAGGGAGAGAGAGAGCTGCAGCGCCCCCTGCAGGTGCATCAGAGCATAACACCTGAGAACGAGTTCAACTCACTCAGAGTGAAGGGAGAGAGAGAGAGAGCTGCAGCGCCCCCTGCAGGTGCATCAGAGCATAACACCTGGGAACGAGTTAAACTCACTCAGAGTGAAGGGAGAGAGAGAGCTGCAGCGCCCCCTGCAGGTGCATCAGAGCATAGCACCTGAGAACGAGTTAAACTCACTCCGAGTGAAGGGAGAGAGAGAGAGAGCTGCAGCGCCCCCTGCAGGTGCATCAGAGCATAGCACCTGAGAACGAGTTAAACTCACTCAGAGTGAAGGGAGAGAGAGAGCTGCAGCGCCCCCTGCAGGTGCATCAGAGCATAACACCTGAGAACGAGTTCAACTCACTCAGAGTGAAGGGAGAGAGAGAGAGCTGCAGCGCCCCCTGCAGGTGCATCAGAGCATAACACCTGAGAACGAGTTAAACTCACTCAGAGTGAAGGGAGAGAGAGAGAGCTGCAGCGCCCCCTGCAGGTGCATCAGGGCATAACACCTGAGAACGAGTTAAACTCACTCAGAGTGAAGGGAGAGAGAGAGCTGCAGCGCCCCCTGCAGGTGCATCAGAGCATAGCACCTGAGAACGAGTTAAACTCACTCAGAGTGAAGGGAGAGAGAGAGAGCTGCCGCGCCCCCTGCAGGTGCATCAGAGCATAGCACCTGAGAACGAGTTCAACTCACTCAGAGTGAAGGGAGAGAGAGAGAGCTGCAGCGCCCCCTGCAGGTGCATCAGGGCATAACACCTGAGAACGAGTTAAACTCACTCAGAGTGAAGGGAGAGAGAGAGAGAGCTGCAACGCCCCCTGCAGGTGCATCAGAGCATAGCACCTGAGAACGAGTTAAACTCACTCAGAGTGAAGGGAGAGAGAGAGAGAGCTGCAGCGCCCCCTGCAGGTGCATCAGAGCATAACACCTGAGAACGAGTTAAACTCACTCAGAGTGAAGGCAGAGAGAGAGCTGCAGCGCCCCCTGCAGGTGCAACAGGGCATAACACCTGAGAACGAGTTAAACTCACTCAGAGTGAAGGGAGAGAGAGAGCTGCAGCGCCCCCTGCAGGTGCATCAGAGCATAACACCTGAGAACGAGTTAAACTCACTGTATTTGGATCATATATTGTATATATTTATATTGAAACAATGCAATAACTGATAATTTTAAAATTAATGGAGAGACACCTGCTTTGTTTACCTGTGTGACTACCTGTGTGTCAGGTGTGCAAACAGCTGAGACAGATTTCATGGGAACAACGTGGAGATTTATTTATTCATATCAACATATTCTGTACATCTGAGATTATACATTCTAATGGACAGGTGAGCTGTGGTCGACTTCCTGTCAGTGTACAGGTGAGGTCAGTCAGTGTACAGGTGAGGTCAGTCAATGTACAGGTGAGGTCAGTCAGTGTGTACAGACAGGTGAGGTCAGTCAGTGTACAGGTGAGGTCAGTCAGTGTGTACAGGTGAGGTCAGTCGGTGTACAGGTGAGGTCAGTCAGAGAGCACAGGTGAGGTCAGTCAGTGTGTACAGACAGGTGAGGTCAGTCAGAGAGCACAGGTGAGGTCAGTCAGAGAGCACAGGTGAGGTCAGTCAGTGTGTACAGACAGGTGAGGTCAGTCAGAGTTGAGGTGTGTACAGGTGAGGTCAGTCAGAGTGGAGGTGTGTACAGGTGAGGTGTGTACAGGTGAGGTGTGTACAGGTGAGGTCAGTCAGAGTTGAGGTGTGTACAGGTGAGGTCAGTCAGAGTGGAGGTGTGTACAGGTGCGGTCAGTCAGAGTTGAGGTGTGTACAGGTGTGTACAGGTGAGGTCAGTCAGAGTGGAGGTGTGTACAGGTGAGGTCAGTCAGAGTTCAGGTGTGTACAGGTGCGGTCAGTCAGAGTTGAGGTGTGTACAGGTGAGGTCAGTCAGAGTTGATGTGTGTACAGGTGCGGTCAGTCAGAGTTGAGGTGTGTACAGGTGTGTACAGGTGAGGTCAGTCAGAGTGGAGGTGTGTACAGGTGAGCTTCAGAGGCGGAGTCACTCTGGTCATGAAGTCTCGGTCTCCTCGGCTGAACCTCTTCATCTCTGAAACAGACAAGGTGGCGCTCTGCAGGTGAGTTCACAGTAGGGCTGTCCCGAATACCATTTTTCGAGCTCCGGATATTTGGTAGTAATCAGCAGCGAAACGCTTCAACACGTGTATTTCGGTGTATTCACGGCATTCATTCTGTTATTCCACAGTATTGTTGTTTTGTAGTTATTTGTTAATGTAACCCAGTTTGTGTTCTTTGACATTGAAAAGGATATCGCATTGTGTTTGTTACTTTCGTTTAGTTGTATATGTCTTAAGTGTAATTTGGCTTGGCTTCCTATTTATGGACATGCTTTTATTTTGAAGGAGAGGTAGCGCTGTTGACAGGAAGTTGTTGTTGCTATGGAAACAACGTGACGGAGATTAACGGAGAAAAGTAATATCTACATATAAAGACGGAGAAAGTAAACGATAGCGTTTAAGTGTTAGCACCCCCCGAAGAAGCTCTTACGTTGATATTGGAGATTTCAATACATTTCCCAGGTGAGTTCCCAGGTGAGTACCCAGGTGAGTTCACAGGTGAGTTCCCAGGTGAGTTCACAGGTGAGTTCCCAGGTGAGTTCCCAGGTGAGTTCCCAGGTGAGTTCCCAGGTGAGTTCCCAGGTGAGTTCCCAGGTGAGTTCACAGGTGAGTTCCCAGGTGAGTTCACAGGTGAGTTCACAGGTGAGTTCCCAGGTGAGTTCCCAGGTGAGTTCACAGGTGAGTTCACAGGTGAGTTCACAGGTGAGAGTAGTGTTAATTTCGTTGACTAAAACTATGACGAAATATGTTCGTCAACGACCTTTTTTTCCATGACGAAAACGAGACGATGATGAGACGGCACCGACAGCAGTAAACAATAACTGCAACGAAATCATCATGCAATGATTTCGTTGAAGAAAAGTGACGAGACGAAAATGTAGTTCACTAAATAAAAACTATGCCAAAATCTCTCTTTACTTTCGTTGACGAAAAATGAGGAGACGAAATATTATCAAAGATAACGTTACATTTCTGATAGTCAGTTTTCTCCCAGCAGTTCCATTTCCGGTGCTGCGGCTGGGCAGCAGCTGTGTGTCTGTGCTGCGGCTGGGCAGCAGCTGTGTGTCTGTGCTGTGGCTGGGCAGCAGCTGTGTGTCTGTGCTGCGGTTGGGCAGCAGCTGTGTGTCTGTGCTGCGGCTGGGCAGCAGCTGTGTGTCTGTGCTGCGGCTGGGCAGCAGCTGTGTGTCTGTGCTGCGGCTGGGCAGCAGCTGTGTGTCTGTGCTGCGGCAGGGCAGCAGCTGTGTGTCTGTGCTGCGGCTGGGCAGCAGCTGTGTGTCTGTGCTGCGGCTGGGCAGCAGCTGTGTGTCTGTGCTGCGGCTGGGCAGCAGCTGTGTGTCTGTGCTGCGGCTGGGCAGCAGCTGTGTGTCTGTGCTGCGGCTGGGCAGCAGCTGTGTGTCTGTGCTGCGGCAGGGCAGCAGCTGTGTGTCTGTGCTGCGGCTGGGCAGCAGCTGTGTGTCTGTGCTGCGGCTGGGCAGCAGCTGTGTGTCTGTGCTGCGCGCGGCGGTAGATTTGAATTACACCGGGCAGCGGCACACTGAACTGTCAGGAAGACTCGTGGTCTAACTCGTGGTCTAACTCGTGGTCTAACTCATGGTCTAACTCACGGTCTAACTCACGGTCTAACTCACGGTCTAACTCATGGTCTAACTCACGGTCTAACTCATGGTCTAACTCGTGGTCTAACTCGTGGTCTAACTCATGGTCTAACTCGTGGTCTAACTCATGGTCTAACTAACCTTATTTAACAGAAAATGAAATGGCAACAAGAGGGCTTGGGAGCAGTGGTCGCACTCGCGTTAACCGAATACCCCCGTCAGCGCGAGTGAGTGATAAATTGTGCACTCGACGGATAATAATGGATTATGACGGAAATGTTACGATCCGTCAAAATGACTGACAACGAAAAAGTCTAAAGCCACCACTGCTTGGGAGAAAGAAACGATGTGATATTTGGGCCCATTTTCGCTACAATGAGGCGGAGAAAAAAAGCGAATGCATTATTTCATCAGAAGGGAAGCAATGTGGCCATAACACAGGTACAACACCACAAACCAGATACTCTCTGCAAAGCTGCTCAATCATTCAACCTGTGTTTCATCAAATAAGGACAAGATATAATCTTATTTATTTATATATACTAAAATGACAAATTATTGGTTTTGGCTCGACTAGTTTGACTGAAATGTTCTATATAATCTGATGACTAAAAAAGACTCAACAGTTTTCATTGACAAAAAGTAGACTAAAATAATTAGTTTTCTTCGACTAAAATAAGACTAAAATGCTCAGACTTTTAGTCGACTAAAACTTGACTAAATAAAAACAGGATGAAGGTGACTAAATATGACTAAAACTAAAAAGGAAATTTAACACAGGACTAAGACTAAAACTAAATAAAAAAATAGCTGACGAAATTAACACTAGTGAGTTCACAGGTGAGTTTACAGGTGAGTTCCCAGGTGAGTTCCCAGGTGAGTTTACAGGTGAGTTCACAGGTGAGTTCACAGGTGAGTTCCCAGGTGAGTTCACAGGTGAGTTCACAGGTGAGTTCACAGGTGAGTTTCACTACCTTCTGATCTCTGAGCTTTCTGTTTCCTGCAGGTGAGAGACAGCTGACGACACACCACCTCACTGCTGCACACACACAACAGGAAGTGGAGGAGAGGGTCCTCTGAGTCACACACCTGAGAGACAGACAGGTAAACACACACCTGAGAGACAGACAGGTAAACACACACCTGAGAGACAGACAGGTAAACACACTCCAGAGGCCTGTACTACGAATCCAGTTCAACAGACCCTGGATCTCTCTGAGTTACCCGGTTTACCTAATCCAAAACAAACGCGCTCTCACTAAGCTGTCCAACGACGCTGGTTATCAACTGGGTAACTCAAGCCAGGGTTTCTCTGTCCGGCTGAGAGCGCGTTCACATGAAAGGGGCGGGACTAGCAACATTTGACCAATCAGAGACCAACCAAGACAGATAGGTAAACACACACCTGAGAGACAGACAAACACACACACCTGAGAGACAGACAGGTAAACACACACCTGAGAGACAGACAGGTAAACACACTCCTGAGATACAGACAGGTAAACACACACCTGAGAGACAGACTGGTAAACACACACCTGAGAGACAGACAGGTAAACACACACCTGAGAGACAGACAGGTAAACACACACCTGAGAGACAGACAGACAGGTAAACACACAACTGAGAGACAGACAGACAGGTAAACACACACCTGAGAGACAGACAGACAGGTAAACACACACCTGAGAGACAGGCAGGTAAACACACACCTGAGAGACAGGCAGGTAAACACACACCTGAGACAGGCAGGTAAACACACACCTGAGAGACAGGCAGGTAAACACACTCCTGAGAGACAGGCAGGTAAACACACACACCTGAGAGACAGACAGACAGCTAAACACACACCTGAGAGACAGACAGGTAAACACACACACCTGAGAGACAGACAGGTAAACACACACCTGAGAGACAGACAGGTAAACACACACCTGAGATACAGACAGACAGGTAAACACACACCTGAGATACAGACAGGTAAATACACAGACTGTTGTTGGTCCATAGCAGCTGCTGTGAAACAGGAAGTGGTACTGACCAGACTCCGCCCCCGAGGGTAGACTCGGATGTGACCTCTGACCCGCAGCGCTCTCTGAAGCCCCTCCCACTGAGAATCAGCCAATCCCAGCAGAGCACGAACCTGAGCACCTGAGAACTAGACGTGAGCCTCACCTGTGCCGTCATCAATCACCAGCCTGAAAACACAGGTACACACAGGTGAGTACTCAGGTACACACAGGTAAATACTCAGGTAAGTACACAGGTAAATACTCAGGTAACTACACAGTTAAATACCGAGTTAACACAGATGCACACAGGTAAATACTCAGGTAAATACTCAGGTAACTACACAGTTAAATACCGAGTTAACACAGGTACACACAGGTGAGTACTCAGGTACACAAAGGTAAATACTCAGGTAACTACACAGTTAAATACCGAGTTAACACAGGTACACACAGGTAAGTACTCAGTAACTACACAGGTAAACACAGAGTAAATACAGGTACACACATAGGTAAGTACTCAGGTAAGTACTCAGATACACACAGGTAAGTGCTCAGGTAACTACTCAGGTAAGTACTCAGTAACTACACAGGTAAATACCGAGTAAATACAGGTACACACACAAAGGTAAATACACAGGTGCACACAGGTAAGTACTCAGTAACTACACAGATAAATACCGAGTAAATACAGGTACACACACACAGGTAAATACCCAGGTGCACACAGGTAGAGGAGGAGCAGTCTTACTTCACTGTGGACTGAAAGACAGACGAGGAGGATCCACACTGAGCGCTGGAACAAGACTGAGAGACACAGAGGACAGTTACTGTTAACACCTGTTCATATAACACCTCACCTGTTCATATAGCACCTCACCTGTTCATATAACACCTCACCTGTTCATATAACACCTCACCTGTTCATATAACACCTCACCTGTTCATATAACACCTCACCTGTTCATATAACACCTCACCTGTATGTACTATCTCTACACCTGTGTGTGTACTAACTCACCTGTGTGTGTAATAACTCTCCTGTGTGTGTAATAACTCACCTGTGTGTAATAACTCACCTGTGTGTGTGTACTAACTCACCTGTGTGTGTAATAACTCACCTGTGTGTGTAATAACTCACCTGTGTGTGTACTAACTCACCTGTGTGTGTGTACTAACTCACCTGTGTGTGTAATAATGTACATGTGTGTGTACTAACTCACCTGTGTGTGTACTAACTCACCTGTGTGTGTAATAACTTACCTGTGTGTACTAACTCACCTGTGTGTGTACTAACTCACCTGTGTGTGTAAAAACTCACCTGTGTGTGTACTAACTCACCTGTGTGTGTAATAACTCACCTGTGTGTGTACTAACTCACCTGTGTGTGTACTAACTCACCTGTGTGTGTGTACTAACTCACCTGTGTGTGTAATAATGTACATGTGTGTGTACTAACTCACCTGTGTGTGTACTAACTCACCTGTGTGTGTAATAACTTACCTGTGTGTACTAACTCACCTGTGTGTGTACTAACTCACCTGTGTGTGTGTACTAACTCACCTGTGTGTGTAATAACTCTCCTGTGTATGTAATAACTCACCTGTGTGTGTAATAACTCACCTGTGTGTGTACTAACTCACCTGTGTGTGTACTAACTCACCTGTGTGTGTAATAACTCACCTGTGTGTGTACTAACTCACCTGTGTATGTACTAACTCACCTGTGTATGTAATAACTTACCTGTGTGTGTACTAACTCACCTGTGTGTGTACTAACTCACCTGTGTGTGTATTAACTTACCTGTGTGTGTACTAACTCACCTGTGTGTGTACTAACTCACCTGTGTGTATACTAACTCACCTGTGTGTGTGTAATATATGTGTACTAACTCACCTGTGTGCGTACTAACTCACCTGTGTGTGTAATAACTCACCTGTGTGTGTACTAACTCACCTGTGTGTGTACTAACTCACCTGTGTGTAATAACTCACCTGTGTGTATGTACTAACTCACCTGTGTGTGTACTAACTCTCCTGTGTGTGTACTAACTCACCTGTGTGTAATAACTCACCTGTGTGTATGTACTAACTCACCTGTGTGTGTACTAACTCACCTGTGTGTATGTACTAACTCACCTGTGTGTGTACTAACTCACCTGTGTGTGTACTAACTCTCCTGTGTGTGTACTAACTCACCTGTGTGTAATAACTCACCTGTGTGTATGTACTAACTCACCTGTGTGTGTAATAACTCACCTGTGTGTATGTACTAACTCACCTGTGTGTGTACTAACTCACCTGTGTGTGTACTAACTCTCCTGTGTGTACTAACTCACCTGTGTGTGTACTAACTCACCTGTGTGTGTGTACTAACTCACCTGTATGTAGAGGCCTCCGCACAGCGAGCAGCTCCACCTCAGCTGCAGCAGCAACAGACAAACCACGTGACCTCTGACCCGACCCACAAAGCACCTCTGCTCCCTGCTACCTGTCCACACACCCAGGTGCATCATGGGAGCAGGAGGAGGGCGCACACAGCTGACAGGAAGCAGATCCAAACATCAGAGCATTTCAGAATAAGATAGAAACAGTGAAAAGAAGAGAGGAGTTACCTGGAGTCTCCCAGAGAGGTGACGGTGAGAGAGCTGACAGGTAGCTGACTGCAGTACACCCCCCCTGACCTGCACACACACACACACACACACACACACACACACACACACACACACACACACACACACACACACACACACACACACACACACACACACACACACACACACACACACACACACACACACACACACACACACACACACACACACACACACACACACACACACACACACACACACACACACACACACACAATGGTTACTTAGTCTCAGAACCTTAATGTGTGTGTGTGTGTGTGTGTGTGTTACCTGGACACTCTCCTCTGGAAAGCTGACAGCAGCAGTGTGTTGCCAGGCAACAGTCCAGGTGGGTAGGGGGTGTGGCTCAGGTCCAGGTACACCTGCAGACTACGCCCACTCTGATCACACACTGTGAGGCGCACACCTGCACACACACCTGCAGCGGAGCCTCTGCTACGCTCCGTCACACTGATCCTGTCTGTCACCTGTGCCTGAAAACACACCACCTCTGAGCTGCACACACACACCCCCCCCCCCCCCACACACACACACACACACACACACACACACACACACACACACACACACACACACACACACACACACACACACACACACACACACACACACACACACACACACACACACACACACACACACACACACACACACACACACACACACACACAGGTTACTAATAGGGTTTATTAAAATGATAGTAAAAGAGCCTTCTTTCCACCTTCCTTTAGCTCTTTCCTGTTCTTTGGTTTTAGCGCCTGGCCGACGCGCTCACACATCACTCAGAGATATGTTTGTTTTTGGTACATTTATTTCCATGTTATCGTTTCCATTTCCACACTGGTCGTTCTCTTCTTTAAAACACACACATGAAGGTATCTTACCAGACGAGGTTGAAACAGTGTTCGTCATTTAAATAAACAAATCTTCACTTCTCTGCAATGCAGCGGTCAAAAAAGCGTGTGGCTTCACAACCAAACTAGAACCCAGAGTATAATCAGACTCTTTTAACCAGCTGAGGCCATCGCAGCACCAATCAGCCGCTCCGCCCAGCCGTGGCTGCGGATCCCGATCAAATGACACCAATCAATTATACTCCATTACATCCATTAAAGGATTAAATCATCTAAATAATAAATCAATGTTTTGGCTCCGACAGATAATAATGATGATATCGATGTTTACCTGCAGTCCAGGACCTCAGAGAGAGTCGAGACGGGGGGTGAGCGAGTCTGGAGAAACATTGAATAATAACGTGTTATTTTCATCTCCATGACGACTGATTATCGGTGACGACACAGCTCAGCGGTTGCTACCTGTGTGCAGGTGTGCAGCAGCAGGGGGCGTGTCAGAGTGTGGAACCTCCAATCAGTTCGCACCTGAAGGGTGGAGTCAGCGTGGAGCTCCACCCCCCTCCGCCCAGAGACTGCACAGCCAATCAGAACACTGGGATCCTGATGGACAAAGACACGGACCAATCAGCTGCCTGCCTGCCTGTGTGTATGTGTGTGTGTGTGTGTGTGTGTGTGTGTGTGTGTGTGTGTGTGTGTGTGTGTATATAGATATATACTGACCTGTGTGTTAGCAGCGATGAGTCTGTAGAAACATCCAGGCTGGAGGAGAGGAAACCATCGAGCAGACACACCTGAGAGGACCAGGACCAGCTGCTGACAGACAGGTGAGAGAGACAGGTGAGAGAGAGACAGGTGAGAGACAGGTGAGAGAGAGAGAGAGGTGAGAAGGAGACAGGTGAGAGAGAGACAGGTGAGAGAGAGACAGGTGAGAGAGACAGGTGAGAGAGAGACAGGTGAGAGACAGACAGGTGAGAGAGAGACAGGTGAGAGACAGACAGGTGAGAGAGAGACAGGTGAGAGACAGACAGGTGAGAGAGAGACAGGTGAGAGATGGACAGGTGAGAGAGAGACAGGTGAGAGACAGGTGAGAAGGAGACAGGTGAGAGACAGACAGGTGAGAGATAGAGAGGTGAGAGAGAGACAGGTGAGAGACAGGTGAGAAGGAGACAGGTGAGAGACAGACAGGTGAGAGATAGACAGGTGAGAGACAGGTGAGAAGGAGACAGGTGAGAGACAGACAGGTGAGAGATAGACAGGTGAGAAGGAGACAGGTGAGAGAGAGACAGGTGAGAGACAGACAGGTGAGAGATAGACAGGTGAGAAGGAGACAGGTGAGAGATAGACAGGTGAGAGAGACAGGTGAGAGAGAGACAGGTGAGAGAGACAGGTGAGAGACAGGTGAGAAGGAGACAGGTGAGAGACAGACAGGTGAGAGATAGAGAGGTGAGAGAGAGACAGGTGAGAGACAGGTGAGAAGGAGACAGGTGAGAGACAGACAGGTGAGAGATAGACAGGTGAGAAGGAGACAGGTGAGAGAGAGACAGGTGAGAGACAGACAGGTGAGAGATAGACAGGTGAGAAGGAGACAGGTGAGAGATAGACAGGTGAGAGAGACAGGTGAGAGAGAGACAGGTGAGAGAGAGACAGGTGAGAGAGAGACAGGTGAGAGAGACAGGTGAGAGAGAGACAGGTGAGAGAGAGAGAGAGGTGAGAAGGAGACAGGTGAGAGATAGACAGGTGAGAGATAGACAGGTGAGAAGGAGACAGGTGAGAGACAGGTGAGAAGGAGACAGGTGAGAGATAGACAGGTGAGAAGGAGACAGGTGAGAGACAGACAGGTGAGAGATAGACAGGTGAGAGATAGACAGGTAAGAGAGAGGTGAGAAGGAGACAGGTGAGAGACAGACAGGTGAGAGACAGGTGAGAAGGAGACAGGTGAGAGACAGACAGGTGAGAGATAGACAGGTGAGAGAGAGACAGGTGAGAGACAGGTGAGAAGGAGACAAGTGAGAGACAGACAGGTGAGAGACAGGTGAGAGATAGACAGGTGAGAGAGACAAGTGAGAGAGAGACGGGAGAGAGAGAGACAGACAGGTGAGAGACAGACAGGTGAGAGAGACAAGTGAGAGACAGACAGGTGAGAGATAGACAGGTGAGAAGGAGACAGGTGAGAGATAGACAGGTGAGAGAGACAGGTGAGAGAGAGACAGGTGAGAGAGACAGGTGAGAGAGAGACAGGTGAGAGACAGGTGAGAAGGAGACAGGTGAGAGATAGACAGACGAGAGACAGGTGAGAAGGAGACAGGTGAGAGATAGACAGGTGAGAAGGAGACAGGTGAGAGAGAGACAGGTGAGAGAGAGACAGGTGAGAGATAGACAGGTGAGAGAGAGACAGGTGAGAGACAGGTGAGAAGGAAACAGGTGAGAGACAGGTGAGAGATAGACAGGTGAGAGATAGACAGGTGAGAAGGAGACAGGTGAGAGAGAGACAGGTGAGAGACAGACAGGTGAGAGATAGACAGGTGAGAGAGAGACAGGTGAGAGAGAGACAGGTGAGAGAGAGACAGGTGAGAGATAGACAGGTGAGAGATAGACAGGTGAGAGAGAGAGACAGGTGAGAGATAGACAGGTGAGAGACAGACAGGTGAGAGAGAGACAGGTGAGAGATGGACAGGTGAGAGACAGACAGGTGAGAGATAGACAGGTGAGAGACAGACAGGTGAGAGACAGACAGGTGAGAGATAGACAGGTGAGAGACAGACAGGTGAGAGAGAGACAGGTGAGAGATAGACAGGTGAGAGAGAGACATGTGAGAGAGAGACAGGTGAAAGACAGGTGAGAGACAGAAAGGTGAGAGACAGACAGGTGAGAGACAGACAGGTGAGAGATAGACAGGTTGAGAGACAGACAGGTGAGAGACAGACAGGTGAGAGATAGACAGGTGAGAGGAGAGACAGGTGAGAGATAGACAGGTGAGAGAGAGGACAGGTGAGAGATAGACAGGTGAGAGACAGAACAGGTGAGAGAGAGAGACAGTGAGAGATAGACAGGTGAGAGACAGACAGGTGAGAGACAGACAGGTGAGAGAGAGACAGGTGAGAGATAGACAGGTGAGAGACAGACAGGTGAGAGAGAGACAGGTGAGAGATAGACAGGAGAGAGACAGGTGAGAGACAGACAGGAGAGAGACAGACAGGTGAGAGAGAGACAGGTGAGAGATAGACAGGTGAAAGACAGACAGGAGAGAGACAGGTGAGAGACAGACAGGTGAGAGACAGACAGGTGAGAGAGAGACAGGTGAGAGATAGACAGGTGAGAGACAGACAGGAGACAGACAGGTGAGAGAGAGACAGGTGAGAGATAGACAGGTGAAAGACAGACAGGAGAGAGAGACAAGTGAGAAAGACAAGTGAGAGACAGACAGGTGAGAGAGACAAGTGAGAGAGACAGGAGAGAGACAGGTGAGAGACAGACAGGTGAGACAGGTGAGAGATAGACAGGTGAGAGAGACAAGTGAGAGAGAGACGGGAGAGAGAGAGACAGACAGGTGAGAGACAGACAGGTGAGAGAGACAAGTGAGAGAGAGACAGGAGAGAGAGAGACAGGTGAGAGACAGACAGGAGAGAGAGACAGGTGAGAGACAGACAGGTGAGAGAGAGACAGGTGAGAGAGAGACAGGAGAGAGAAACAGGAGAGAGAGACAGGTGAGAGATAGACAGCTGAGAGACAGACAGGTGAGAGAGAGACAGGTGAGAGAGAGACAGGTGAGAGAGACAGGTGAGAGACAGACAGGTGAGACAAGTGAGAGAGAGAGAGAGACAGGTGAGAGACAGATAGGAGAGAGAGACAGGTGAGAGACAGACAGGTGAGAGACAGACAGGTGAGAGACAAGTGAGAGAGAGACAGGAGAGAGAGAGACAGGTGAGAGACAGACAGGTGAGAGACAGACAGGAGAGAGAGACAGGTGAGAGACAGACAGGTGAGAGAGAGACAGGTGAGAGAGAGACAGGTGAGAGACAGACAGGTGAGAGACAGACAGGTTGAGAGAGACAGACAGGAGAGAGACGGACAGGAGAGAGAGAGACGGACAGGAGAGAGAGACAGGACAAGTGAGGAGAACAGGAGAGGAGACAGGTGAGAGACAGACAGGTGAGACAGGTGAGAGATAGACAGGTGAGAGAGACAAGTGAGAGAGAGACCGGAGAGAGAGACAGGTGAGAGACAGACAGGTGAGAGACAGGTGAGAGACAGACAGGTGAGAGACAAGTGAGAGAGAGACAGGAGAGAGAGAGACAGGTGAGAGACAGACAGGTGAGAGACAGACAGGAGAGAGAGACAGGTGAGAGACCGACAGGTGAGAGAGAGAAGACAGGCTGAGAGAGAGACAGGAGAGAGAAACAGGAGAGAGAGGACAGGTGAGAGATAGAACAGCTGAGAGACAGACAGGTGAGAGACAGACAGGTGAGAGAGAGACAGGTGAGAGAGAGAGAGACAGGAGAGAGATAGACAGGCAGTGAGGGACAGACAGGTGAGAGAGAGACAGGTGAGACAAGTGAGAGAGAGACAGGAGAGAGAGAGACAGGTGAGAGAACAGACAGGTGAGAGACAGACAGGAGAGACGAGGACAGGTGAGAGACAGATAGAGAGAGAGACAGGTGAGAGGACAGACAGGTGATAGACAGGTGAGAGACAAGTGAGAGAGAGACAGGAGAGAGAGAGACAGGTGAGAGACAGACAGGTGAGAGACAGACAGGAGAGAGCAGACAGGTGAGAGAGAGACAGGTGAGAGAGAGACAGGAGAGAGAAACAGGAGAGAGAGACAGGTGAGAGATAGACAGCTGAGAGACAGACAGGTGAGAGAGAGACAGGTGAGAGAGAGACAGGTGAGAGAGAGAGAGACAGGAGAGATAGACAGGTGAGAGACAGACAGGTGAGACAAGTGAGAGAGAGAGAGAGGACAGTGTGAGAGAAGACAGGTGAGAGACAGATAGGAGAGGAGAGACAGGTGAGAGACATAACAGGTGAGAGACAGACAGGAGACAGAGGACAGAGTGAGAGGACAGACAGGTGAGAGAGCAGACAGGTGAGAGAGACAGGTGAGAGAGTAGACAGGTGAGAGACAGGTGAGAGAAGGACAGGTGAGAGAGATAGGTGACGAGAGAGACAGGTGAGACGGTAGACAGGTGAGAGACTAGACAGGTGAGAAGTAGAGACAGGTGATGAGATAGACAGGTGAGAGATAGGACAGGTGAGAGACAGACAGGTGAGAGATAGACAGGTGAGAGAGAGAGACAGGTGAGAGACAGACAGGTGAGAGAGAGATCAGGTGAGAGACAGACAGGTGAGAAGGAGACAGGTGAGAGATAGACAGGTGAGAGATAGACAGGTGAGAAGGAGACAGGTGAGAGAGAGACAGGTGAGAGACAGCAGGTGAGAGATAGACAGGTGAGAGAGAGACAGGTGAGAGATAGACAGGTGAGAGAGAGACAGGTGAGAGATAGACAGGTGGAGATAGACAGGTGAGAGATAGACAGGTGAGAGAG
This sequence comes from Pogonophryne albipinna, assembly GCA_028583405.1. Classification (NCBI taxonomy): domain Eukaryota; kingdom Metazoa; phylum Chordata; class Actinopteri; order Perciformes; family Artedidraconidae; genus Pogonophryne; species Pogonophryne albipinna. Next base: position 4,354 of record JAPTMU010000416.1, on the reverse strand, counting down.
AGAGACAGGTGAGAGATAGACAGGTGAGAGACAGACAGGTGAGAGAGAGACAGGTGAGAGATGGACAGGTGAGAGACAGACAGGTGAGAGATAGACAGGTGAGAGACAGACAGGTGAGAGACAGACAGGTGAGAGACAGACAGGTGAGAGAGAGACAGGTGAGAGATAGACAGGTGAGAGAGACATGTGAGAGAGAGACAGGTGAGAGCAGGTGAGAGACAGAAAGGTGAGAGACAGACAGGTGAGAGACAGACAGGTGAGAGATAGACAGGTGAGAGACAGACAGGTGAGAGACAGACAGGTGAGAGATAGACAGTTGAGAGAGAGACATGGTGAGAGAATCGGACAGGTGAGAGACAGACAGGTGAGAGAGAGAACAGGTGAGAGATAGACAGGTGAGAGACAGGACAGGTGAGAGAGAGAGACAGGTGAGAGATAGACAGGTGAGAGACAGACAGGTGAGAGACAGACAGGTAGAGAGAGAGACAGGTGAGAGATAGACAGGTGAGAGACAGGACAGGTGAGAGAGAGCAGGTGAGAGATAGACAGGAGAGAGGGACAGGTGAGAGACAGACAGAGGAGAGACAGACAGGTGAGAGAGAGACAGGTGAGAGATAGACAGGTTGAAAGACAGGACAGGAGAGAGGACAGGTGAGAGACAGACAGGTGAGAGACAGACAGGTGAGAGAGAGACAGGTGAGAGATAGGACAGGTGAGAGACAGACAGGAGACAGACAGGTGAAGAGAGATACAGGTGAGAGCAGACAGGTGATAGGAAGACCGACAGGAGAGAGAGACAAGTGAGAGAGGGGACAAGTGAGAGACAGACAGGTGAGAGACAAGTGAGAGAGACAGGAGAGAGACAGGTGAGAGACAGACAGGTGAGACAGGTGAGAGATAGACAGGTGAGAGAGACAAGTGAGAGAGAGACGGGAGAGAGAGAGACAGACAGGTGAGAGACGACAGGTGAGAGAGACAAGTGAGAGAGAGACAGGAGAGAGAGAGACAGGTGAGAGACAGACAGGTGAGAGACAGACAGAGAGAGAGACAGGTGAGAGACAGACAGGTGAGAGAGAGACAGGTGAGAGAGAGACAGGGAGAGAAACAGGAGAGAGAGACAGGTGAGAGATAGACAGCTGAGAGACAGACAGGTGAAGAGAGACAGGTGAGAGAGAGACAGGTGAGAGAGAGAGAGACAGGAGAGATCGACAGGTGAGAGACAGACAGGTGAGACAAGTGGAGAGAGAGAGAGACAGGTGAGAGACAGACAGGTGAGAGACAGATAGGAGAGAGAGACAGGTGAGAGACAGACAGGTGAGAGACGACAGGTGAGAGACAAGTGAGAGAGAGACAGAGAGAGAGAGACAGGTGAGAGACAGACAGGTGAGAGACAGACAGGAGAGAGAGACAGGTGAGAGACAGACAGGTGAGAGAGAGACAGGTGAGAGAGACAGGTGAGAGACAGACAGGTGAGAGACAGACAGGTGAGAGAGACAGACAGGAGAGAGACGGACAGGAGAGAGAGAGACGGACAGGAGAGAGAGACAGACAAGTGAGAGAGACAGGAGAGAGACAGGTGAGAGACAGACAGGTGAGACAGGTGAGAGATAGACAGGTGAGAGAGACAAGTGAGAGAGAGACCGGAGAGAGAGACAGGTGAGAGACAGACAGGTGAGAGACAGGTGAGAGACAGACAGGTGAGAGACAAGTGAGAGAGAGACAGGAGAGAGAGAGACAGGTGAGAGACAGACAGGTGAGAGACAGACAGGAGAGAGAGACAGGTGAGAGACAGACAGGTGAGAGAGAGAGACAGGTGAGAGAGAGAAACAGGAGAGAGAGACAGGTGAGAGATAGACAGCTGAGAGACAGACAGGTGAGAGACAGACAGGTGAGAGACGACAGGTGAGAGAGAGAGAAGACAGGAGAGAGAGAGAGACAGGTGAGGACAGACAGGTGAGAGAGAGACAGGTGAGACAAGTGAGAGAGAGACAGGAGAGAGAGAGACAGGTGACGAGACAGACAGGTGAGAGACAGACAGGAGAGAGAGACAGGTGAGAGACAGACAGGAGTAGAGACAGGTGAGAGACAGACAGGTGAGAGACAGGTGAGAGACAAGTGAGAGAGAGACAGGAGGAGAGAGAGACAGGTGAGAGACAGACAGGTGAGAGACAGACAGGATGAGGAGAGACAGGTGAGAGACAGACAGGTGAGAGAGAGACAGGTGAGAGAGAGACAGGAGAGAGAAACAGGAGAGAGCGACAGGTGAGAGATAGACAGCTGAGAGACAGACAGGTGAGAGAGAGACAGGTGAGAGAGAGACAGGTGAGAGAGAGAGAGACAGGAGAGATAGACAGGTGAGAGACAGACAGGTGAGACAAGTGAGAGAGAGAGAGAGACAGGTGAGAGACAGACAGGTGAGAGACAGATAGGAGAGAGAGACAGGTGAGAGACATACAGGTGACAGACAGACAGGAGAGAGAGACAGGTGAGAGACAGATAGGAGAGAGAGACAGGTGAGAGACAGACAGGTGAGAGACAGGTGAGAGACAGACAGGTGAGAGACAAGTGAGAGAGGACAGGAGAGAGAGAGACAGGTGAGAGACAGACAGGTGAGGAGACAGACAGGAGACAGAGACAGGTGAGAGACAGACAGGTGAGAGAGAGACAGGTGAGAGAGAGACAGGTGAGAGAGAGACAGGTGAGAGACAGACAGGTGAGAGACAGACAGGTGAGAGAGACAGACAGGAGAGAGACGGACAGGAGAGAGAGAGACGGACAGAGAGGAGAGACAACAGACAAGTGAGAGAGACAGGAGAGAGACAGGTGAGAGACAGACAGGTGAGACAGGTGAGAGATAGACAGTGAGAGAGACAAGTGAGAGAGAGACCGGAGAGAGAGACAGGTGAGAGACAGACAGGTGAGAGACAGGTGAGAGACAGACAGGTGAGAGACAAGTGAGAGAGAGACAGGAGAGAGAGAGACAGGTGAGAGACAGACAGGTGAGAGACAGACAGAGAGAGAGACAGGTGAGAGAGAGAGACAGGTGAGAGAGAGACAGGAGAGAGAAACAGAGAGAGAGAGACAGGTGAGAGATAGACAGCTGAGAGACAGACAGGTGAGAGACAGACAGGTGAGAGACAGACAGGTGAGAGAGACAGGTGAGAGAGAGAGAGACAGGTGAGGGACAGACAGGTGAGAGAGAGACAGGTGAGACAAGTGAGAGAGAGACAGGAGAGAGAGAGACAGGTGAGAGACAGACAGGTGAGAGACAGACAGGAGAGAGAGACAGGTGAGAGACAGATAGGAGAGAGAGACAGGTGAGAGACAGACAGGTGAGAGACAGGTGAGAGACAAGTGAGAGAGAGACAGGAGAGAGAGAGACAGGTGAGAGACAGACAGGTGAGAGACAGACAGGTGAGAGAGACAGGTGAGAGACAGACAGGTGAGAGAGAGACAGGTGAGAGAGAGACAGGAGAGAGAAACAGGAGAGAGAGACAGGTGAGAGATAGACAGCTGAGAGACAGACAGGTGAGAGACAGACAGGTGAGAGACAGACAGGTGAGAGAGAGACAGGTGAGAGAGAGAGAGACAGGAGAGAGATAGACAGGTGAGAGAGAGACAGGTGAGACAAGTGAGAGAGAGACAGGAGAGAGAGAGACAGGTGAGAGACAGACAGGTGAGAGACAGACAGGAGAGAGAGACAGGTGAGAGGACAGGAGAGAGAGACAGGTGAGAGACAGACAGGAGAGAGAGACAGGTGAGAGACAGACAGGTGAGAGACAGACAGGTGAGAGACAAGTGAGAGAGACAGGAGAGAGAGAGACAGGTGAGAGACAGACAGGTGAGAGACAGGACAGAGAGAGAGACAGGTGAGAGACAGACAGGTGAGAGATAGAGAGGTGAGAGACAGACAGGTGAGAGACAGACAGGTGAGAGAGAGACAGGTGAGAGACAGACAGGTGAGAGACAGACAGGTGAGAGAGACAGACAGGAGAGAGACGGACAGGAGAGAGAGACGGACAGGAGAGAGAGACAGACAGGCGAGAGACAGACAGGAGAAAGACGGACAGGAGAGAGACAGACAGGAGAGAGAGAGACAGGTGAGAGACAGACAGGTGAGAGAGAGACAGGTGAGAGAGAGACAGGTGAGAGAGAGAGAGACAGGTGAGAGAGAGAGACAGGAGAGACAGACAGGTGAGAGACAGACAGGTGAGAGAGAGAGACAGGAGAGACAGACAGGTGAGAGACAGACAGGTGAGAGAGAGACAGGTAGAGAGAGACAGGTGAGAGAGAGACAGGTGAGAGACAGACAGGTGAGAGAGAGACAGGTGAGAGACAGACAGGTGAGAGACAG